>CM054129.1:98202850-98296483 GCA_028751855.1 Ambrosia trifida | reverse complement strand
TATTCTGGCGTTTAGGCTCTCCCCTGGGGCCTAATCGCCTATAGCCTGTGTATCCGGGTTTTTGGCGCGTTAAACCCTATTTTAACATATATAAACACGTATTCACATACCGACAAGTTTCATAATGATTATAAGTATGTAATGCACGATAACTAACACGTTCCCACCCGATCACCAATTCCTGGGACTCAAGACTTGCGTGTGTGCAATAAGCCTGGCGATTCTACAAATCGCCGATCCTTGTACACATGGTTATGGACCGACACCCAATGATCCCTCGGACCATTGTAACGACTCCCGATGATTCCCGAATCATCGACACGACTCAACCGACCCGGTCGAGTATGATATTAAGTAGTTGTTTTCAAAGTTTTCGTTGAGGTAGACTCGTATATATGCAAAGTATGAAACGTATGTATGTAGAGTACGAAACGTATGTATGTAAAGTATGAAAAGTATTAACCTGAATATGCGGGTGTCACAATACTAATTAACAAAATCTTATTTATTTCTATAACCATGCTATCTCCTAAGGCTGTGAGGAGTGGGTCGGAAAGGCGATTGATGATTTGAGATGGAGCCCCACACCGACGGTGAACTCCCCCACCCCATCCCCACGTCCTTGTTTCGGTGCAAACGGGGTAAATCCCCCTCCTCCCCGATCTACTTTTTTTGAATGTTTTGGTTCCATGACCATTTCAAACGATCAAATTTAAAAAAAAAATAACTTTTCTATATATATTAACTATACCTCACCATTTACCCACCATCTACTCTACACATATACACACAATCTTTTATAAAAAAAATCACACACTAAACTCATTAAAAACAATATTAAATAAATAAAAGTATAGGTGGTGGTTATCCTACTGAAATAGTTGGACCTTCTAACCTCAGGGAATATTCACGCCGACGTGCTAGCCAACGTTCACAACCAGTGTCATCTCCTCCTCCTCAACCAATGTCGTCTCTTCCTCAACAAGTGCACTTCTCCTCAACCAGCGTACACCCGGCCTCAACAAGTGTACGCTTCTTCTCAACCAACGTACACTTCTCATCGTGTGCTCTACACTCCTCCGCCCACTAATAATTACTCCTCATTTACTAACATACACACCTACTCAATCAAGTTTCGATCAAAATCCTCCTCTTACAGATGAGGAATTTGACTGGGCCTCTGACTACACCGATGGTTGTACTACAATTTAATCAACTACAAGTTGGGGAGACGCAAACAAACTTCACCCTAAACCCTCCCGTTTCAAACATATGTCCAACACAATTCGTACCTAGCTGGGCTGAATGGTACGAAACTGACTAGGGTGAGGAGTATGTTACTATGGACGATAAACCGTATCGTCTTTCAAGTCCTGACTTCAGATGAATCCGTCAAGACGCTAGGACGGACGGTCGTGATAGCGATCGTGACATGTCATCTACAGAGACTGCCCTACAGGATTGAGATTGCATGTATTAGTTTGTGTGTTTAATATGTTAATATTTGTTTACGTAACGTTTTAACTTTAAGTTATGTTTAAGTAATATTTTAATTAGATTTATGTAGTTTTGTATTTTTTTTTATGTAGTTTTTTTTATTTTAATGAAAAAATTAAGTAAAATATAAAAGATATTAAATAAAAAGAATAAAACAAATGAAAGGGAAAATGAAGCACATCTCTTAAAAGTTAAAAGGGCCAAAGGAATAGGGGATGACGTGACGCTAATATGAATAATAGAGAAGAATGGGGAAGGGGGAGCATACCATATAGCCTAAGTATTCCCATACAAATACACAATATAATATGGCATGTTTTACATATTAATTAATCATTAATTTTTCTAAATGTAAAACATATAATTATTACAATATAGTATATTTAGGATTCATACATCCTAACCCACATTACCCACAAATAAAAGGTTGATATATGTTTTAAAATACGATGTCACACCCCACGAATGTAAAAGATGTGTATGAAAGCCATAACCCATAAAAGAATTATATAAAAGAATTATATTTGGGTCAGTACCAAAAATAGAGATTTTGCACTTGTGAACAGCGAAGTGAAGAAGACAGGGCATCCAATATTGATCTTAATTACACTTGAGACAAGACGTGTGATCTTATTTTACACCTTATCTTCACACTGCCACTGCTTTAAGTAATTGTGTACAACAAATATAACAACTGCTTTCTTTGCTTTCTCGTGCATCTAGTCTCTTTAGCCAATTTTGTCTTTTTATATATATTCTCTTAATTTGCAATTATACTCTTCAAATAAATTGCTATCACACACACAAACATATACATATAAGTATCCGGTACGAACAAAAATATAATACTAATATAAATAATTAAATTACTTATTATTAATCTACAGTTTTAAAACTACCGAATAGATATAGGTCTCATTGGTCTTTGATACATTTGCTCCCTAACACCAAAAGCTATTCGTTTATTAAACACAGTCCAACAGGTATCCACTTCAACAGTAATCTCTGGGGGGCAAGGGGTAGTTTTATATTTAATAGACTAGGTTCGCAATTTAGAAAAGAGTGACGGCGCAGCTTATTGTCCGCCTATTTTCTATTTTGATTTAACTAGACAAGTTTAAGTGAAATGTATTAAGAAAAAAAATTAAATAATAAAAAAATCTAGAATATTAACTATGCTAAAAAAATAAGTAAAAAAACATAATTACTCTAACTATTTGTACTTTTAATTTGTTATTCCTATTCATATTTGTTTAAACAATATATATATATATATATATATATATATATATATATGGATGAGTTAAAATGAGAATAAGGTTGAGTTGTGAGAACTATATGAACTCATTTGTTAGCCACACATTTAATTAATTGTGTGATGGATTTGTAGTTGTGATTAAACCATAATAAAATATTACACATGTGTAGGCATTTACGTCACTTTTGTTACACCGGTGTTAGGACGACGTAATTTTTTTTTTCTATGTTTTGTATATTTTTGGGTTTGCTATTTTTACATCCTTTGGTAAAAAAAATTTAAAAACTCATATTATACGTCGGAGTTCTCATGATTCTCACAACTAGAATTAGTTCTCAACCGAACTGGACCCTATATATTAATACTTAAAGGTGTATAGTTGCAATACTTAAATAGTTATATTTTTAAATCTATTACTTTTGGTTATCATTGTGTTCTAGAATTTTATACATCAACTTTCAATTTTATAACGTAATCTAATCCAATCTAAAAAATTAAACCTTAGACCAAATACGATTGTGACATGCCACCATCAGCTAGTTAAATATTTTACTTGTCTTATTGGAAAAGACATCATGCATAGATATATCAGAAGGTAGAATTTTATTTTTTTTTTGTTAAATTATACTAAAACTATAAATTATCCATATTATTATTATTATTATTATTATTATTATTATTATTATTATTATTATTATTATTATTATTATTATTATTATTATTATTTAGTTTTAGAATACAGTATCTTACATTAACAAAAAGAAATTATTAACTCTAACTAGTTATATTAACAAGGAAATTTGAAGTTACAATACTAAAATTTCAACTTTATTGCATGTAACAACCAATAAATTAGATATCTAGTCGCAACAAAAGTATGTGTAAATTATATTCCCCCACTTTTCCTCTTGTTAATAATATAAAAGTATTTATTTTTCCGCTTCTCCTTGATTATTAAATATTTATTTTCTCAACTACTTACTTTATTGTTTCTCTTTATTAATAAGTTTTTAATATCGATTTGATTCAACCTTAGATAATACTCGAGTTATAACCGTGTATCCTACAAGAAAACATGTCACGGAGTAAACGCAATAACCATTTATCGTATTAAAAATTGTTTTTGTATTTTTCGGGTTTTCAATTTTTTTAGATGTAAAATTAAATAAAAAAATTGAAACTTATAAATTAGTTGAAATTAACTTATAAAATTCGAAATTGTTTAAGCATAAAAGTGTGAAGAATACATACATATATGTATATACAGGACTAGATTGGATATAGAAACTAGAAAGCACCCTTAAGTTTATGACACAGTCAGAAGAAAAATGACTGTCGGATGACAGAAGTCATTTTCAATGTACCATTCATGATGACAATTTATATGTCCACTTCACCATGGCTTTTAATATACTATTCATCTCTCTTCATTGTACTATTTGGTTCTTCTTGTGTCTGTATTCTCAAACTTTTCATCGAGCATTAGATTCTTGGTTTTAAGCAATTTACAGATATATCAACTGAATGGCCAGAATTATGTTTAAAAATACGTGTTAAATGAATCTTTGTGCTGGTTGGAAGGCATTGTTAGGTATGGAACATACAATATCTTCTTAAATTAAATTTGCTTTTTTTATGTGTCGTAGTGGAATAGATAACTCACGGGAACATAGATATAAACAAATAATTTACCATTTTCATGTTACCATAATTATAATTTAAGTCGTTTGATCACAATAATGATATCAAAACTCATTGTGGATTACACACATCTTTATTACGAATTAAGATTGGATTTATGATGATGTTATGACTCTTGAAATCAAGATTTAATGAGTTCAATTGAAATTTGTGTGGATATCCTTATGAGATTTTATGATCTTTTATTTCAGTTGAAGCTAATGAAACCAAAATGTAGTGTTAAAAAACAAAACTGTAATGGTTAACCTTTAATGCCCCTTTAGTAATTACTTTCCTTATTTTTCTTTTTTATGAACATTATACTAGAAATGTCCCTTCTTCTTCATGCCCCTATAATACCCAGGGAGACGGTGTTAAGGGCGTTATCAAGATCATTCATGCACACATAATGCCATTACACATGGTCTTAAAGCAATTTGTTTTTTTTTTTTTTTACCTTTAATAGGAGCCTAAGTCATCTAACTGGTCCTGCATGTCTTCATCATATCTAATCTCATAGAAGAATCTTGCCACCTTGAGTTAAATGCATAATTCCAGCTGTGATATCATAACTTAATGTAGATTTTAGATAACAAAAGTGCATATTAACACAAGACATTTCAAAATTGTTGATAAAAAAGTAAAGAAAAAAGGTGTCTTATTATATGAGACTCATGAAACCAGGTTTCATTAGTTTAGTTTTTTAACAAATAATAACTTAGAAGAGTAAAGTTCACGTACAAATAGGCTTATCGTACGAACAGTACGAACTGAAGTAAAAAATACGCGGTGGCATTTCTGTAAATATTGGAAACTTTATATAACTAGCGTAATTACACTAGCGTAATTATATAAATAGAGTAATTATAAAATTACTCTAAAGTAATTATATAGCGTAGTTATATAACTAGAGTAATTATATAATTACTCTAGGGTAATTACTCTAGAGTAATTATATACACTAGAGTAATTATACAACAAGAGTGGTGGTCATTATTTACGAAAATGCCACCGCCACTTTTTTACTCTAGAGTAATTATATACACTAGAGTAATTATACAAACAAAGAGTGGTGGTCATTATTTACGAAAATGTCACCGCCACTTTTTTTTTTTGTTCCCTTCAGTTCGTATGTTCGCACGATAATTTTGTTTGTATTTGATGTTTATATATTATGTTTATATATAAAAAAACAATACAAATTAGTTTAGTTGACGTGTATATGATATTTTTCCTATTTTTTATGTTTATATTTTTATATATATATATTTTTGACCTATTAAATTATGTAATTCAAGGTAATAAAACAAAAATATAATGTTAAAAACCAAAACTTAAAGCAATTTATTTTTTACAGTAAACAGTATCTTATGGTCCTGCATGTCCTCATCATCATATCTGATCACAATTAATTAATGGTATGTTTGCATATATGTGTATGGTTTATAGGTTTCAAACTGGTTCATAAATGCAAGGGTCCGGTTGTGGAAACCCATGGTAGAAGAAATGTACCAACAAGAAAGCAAAGATGAAGAAGAAGGTGATCACCATCTAGACCTTGATCAACAAGACCTACACCAAGAAAACAACTTAATGGAAAACAACAATAATAATAATAATCAAAACCAAAATGGTCCATCTTCTACACTTGCACAAACTCCAATGCCTCATTCTCTACCACGAAGATCCGAAATCAATGACCCGGAAAATGACCCATCAATACATGCAATCAATACACAAAATTTCCATTCAGAAAACCAAGCTACTGCCATGTCATACACCTACACTCCTATCAATATCCCTACAACCATCACCACTGGAATTAACACTACCACCATCCCACCCACCGTTTTCGGCCCCACCCGAGTCCGACACATGCCGCCATGATGAAGGTTCTGACATCGGTTCGACGCTGATAAGATTTGGAACAACTGGTGGTGATGTGTCACTCACTTTAGGGCTACGTCATGCCGGAAACCTACCTGAGAAGAGTTCTTTATCAGTTAGAGAGTTTGGGGGGTGTTAAATATTTGTTACGTGTGCATAAGGACTAAGGTACCTAGTAATTTTAAATAATTTTTTAGGCAATGTAATACCTAGAAGGTCATAGTTTTCTTTCTTTTTGTTACTTTAATATTCTATTTATGTAAAACAATAATATGAAATTTTATAACATGAAAAAATTACCGAAGTAGTAGTGTATGTGTTAATAGCACTATTTGGGTCTAGTCTAGTTGTTGTATTGCTAGTACGTACAATGTATATACTTTTTTTCACATGTATGAAATTAAAGTTTGTCATTGTTAAATTAGAGTATACCATACCAAACTGTAAAAGAAAATGTTTATTTACAAATTTAAGTTCTTTAAATGCTTCATATCTTGGTGTAAAAGTTGGGAGATCATATTCTATATAGAGTAGGTTTGGTGTATCTATCCTACAAATCAAAAATTGATGTTCAAAAACTTTTATATCTAAGATACAAATACATGGATCTAAAGACTTCTAGATTAGCTTTACATTTAACGTACTTATGTATATGACCGATTTTTACTAATAAAAACTCCCAATATATTGAAGAAAAAAAGTTCCTGAATTGTAAATCCGTTCACTACTACAAAATTGATTCCAAAGAAAAAACCATTCACTTTCACGAGTTTCTCTAAACGTTTGAATTTAATAAAATTTAAAGTTATATATTGATTGAGAGCGAAAAAGATCTATGGATGAATATCATGTGTGTTACCATTAAAAATACCCTTGGAGATAAAGATGAGAGATGTGGTTGATATCACCGGGTATCAAGGGTTTGCTAAGCTCATAAGGTTTTCATATTATACTCCCCCCCCCCCCCCCCCCCCCCCCCCCTCTCTCTCTCTCTCTCTCTCTCTATATATATATAGGGTTAGGATCCGTTGAAAACTTGATGAGTTGTGAGAACTCACGAGAACTCGACATAAAATACGAAAAAAAAAAAAATTGCACACTAGTGTAAAAACAAGTAAACGTCGCTGTAAATTTTTTTTTTTATAAAAAAATACATTAATTTACACCAAATTACACATGTGTAAGTGATTTTCATCACCATGTAAGTATATTAGTATTTTATTTATTATTTTATTGTTGTTTAATTTTGGACCAAATATTCATTTTGTATTATAATAAGTGTGTGGTTATAAAGTGAGTTCCTATGATTTTCACAACTCATAGGAATTCTCAAAATATCCAGATCCTATATATATATATATATATATATATATATATATAGTATAAGGTTATATAGAAAACCCTTGTTATATGGTAAACTCTGGAAACTCTAACTTCCCAACTTTTTTTTTTTTATGAAAATTTTAGGGTATGTAATATACATTTTTTTAAGCATTTTGGGCAAAAAAAAAAAATCAGAAAAGCGCCGAACGGTTATTTTTTTAAAAAAAAAAAAAACGTCTTCTGTTAACATGTATTTAACACATGGTTAACACTTATTTGTTTCGCTTAACATGTGTTAGTCGAAAGTTTATTTATTTTTTTTTAAAATATAAGTACTCCGGCTCTTTTTTAATTTTTTGGCCAAAATGCTTAAAATCATGTATATTACTTGCCCTATTTTTTTTCAAAAAATAAAAATTGGGAAGTCAAAGTTTCCAGAGTTTACCATATAAAGATGGGTTTCCACAATATCCCTACCTTATATATATATATATATATATAAACACACATATAGTGGGGTTCGTGTAAAAGTTTATTTTTTTAATAAGTGTAATATGTCTATGTAATTATTGTGTTTTAAATTTTAGGATAAATGTTTTATACTCTTTTGGTATTGTATTAAATAAAAAATACAACAAAGGTAACAATCTAAAACATAATCAAATGGATTCTATGCACCAAATTGTAAAACACACTAATTATCTTTAGAATACACTGATTATATTTCTTTGAATCGTGTTTTAGATATAATGCTTAGAATATATTTGATTGTGTTTTACATTGTTAAATTTATTGTTTTTCTATATAACACAATAACAAAATAATATAAAACATTTCTTCTAAAATTTAAAACACAATGCCTACATATAGTTCTTACACTTAGGAAAATTAAACTTTTTAGCCAACTCTTTACATGTATATATATATATATATATATATATATATATATATATATATATATAGGTATAGGATTTTGTAGAAAAATTGGTTTGTGTAAAAAGTGTAGGAAATAGTTATAGCACTTAGATTAAAATTTTAAATTAAGGGCATTATAGACTTTATGAAATATCAGGGCCTGGTTGATAAAGAGTAGGGTCTGGTTTGTTGTACAATATCTTTTGAGCTATTTGAACTCTGATCTGCAATCTTGACAAAACTCCTTCAAACATTTGGGAGAAATTTTTGTTGTAATATAAGAACTAACAATTTGTTCTATTCGTTGATCTTTGATACGATTTTTAGCCCAATTTGCCAAATTAATCCCTTTATCTACAAACAATGAATTGGCGGTAGGTGGTGGTGGTGGTGGTCAGATCTCGATCGATGAAGTTGAATAAGGAGGATGGGTATTTTTTGTGAGAAGTGTGAGAACCAATAATAGTGTGACACATGGCGGCCTATTTTATTATATAGAATGGTAACTTTGTAAATTGCATTGCTAATCTTATTTTAGAAGATAATGGCTAATTAATTTCGTGTTTAATTTAGGAGCTTGTTGCCCGCCTGCCCGTTATCTTGATGTAATTTTCTTTGTCCGGTAATGAAAATTTATATTAAAACTAAAAAAAAAAAAAAAAAAATTAGGAGCATTCTTAGGGATTTTGTTTCACATCTCACGAATTTTTATAGAGTTTTTATTAACATTCAGCACATTATCATTCATTTACTGAATTATATACGACAAAAACAGCATTCATATTGGTGTGTTTTACTGATGTGAGCACATGGTGTTTTACTGGTATACCATAAGGTTTGAAGGTATAACACACCTTTTGTGTTATTTTTATAAGGAGTTTTACTGATGCAAAGAATATGGTTTTTTTATGCACATTGGTGTTTTATTATAGTCTTGTAAGTTGCTTCATCAACAAGGTGTTTTTACGTTCATACCCGTGTGTTTTATCACCATATTCTCAACTTTGTGTTTTAAATAGTCCCGTGTGTTTTATTATCATCTTCTCAATAATCCAGTGTGTTTTATCTTCATCATACACAATCAGTAACACATTCAAAAAACACAACTATACATACATTTAAAATGTGTTGTAAATTCAAAAAACACTAAACCACACAAAAATCCTTTGAACATAAAACACAACAATATGAATGTTGTTTAAAATAATCCACCATAAAACACACTTATCCATTATCACCTCATGTCGTCTTCATCTTCATCCCTAAAAAAAAAAAACACTCCGATTATTTTATGTTTGTGATGGTGGCTGTCGAATGATGGTTCGGTTGATGGTGGTGGTTTGTGGTGGTTGATGGCGGTTGTGTAGGTGGCGCAGGGAGAGAGAGAGAGAGAGAGAGAAAGAGAGAGAGAGAGAGAGGTGAGAGACACTTAAATATGAATTAAATGGAGGACGTAAATAGGAAGATTGAATTTATTAGGCCTTCCATATTTTTAATTAGACCCTTTAAATGTGAATTAAATGTAGGGTGTGTTTTACCATTATACCCTAAGTAGCCTAATTAGTTATTATAACTATAACATTATTTACAATAATGTCACTCATTAAATCTAAACCATTAATTAAGATGATCTAATAGTCCAAAACACTTCTTACCCTTCTCACACAAAACACACTTTGCACAGGATCTCGACCCTATATATATATATATATATATAGGTATAGGATCTTGTAGAAAAATTGGTTTGTGTAAAAAGTGTAGGAAATAGTTATAACACTTAGATTAAAATTTTAAATTAGGGGCATTATAAACTTTATGAAATATTAGGGCCTGGTTGATAAAGAGTAGGGTCTGGTTTGTTGTACAATATCTTTTGAGCTATTTGAACTCTGATCTGCAATCTTGACAAACTCCTTCAAACATTTGGGAGAAATTTTTGTTGTAATATAAGAACTAACAATTTGTTCTATTCGTTGTTCTTTGATACGATTTTTAGCCCAATTTGCCAAATTAATCCCTTTATCTACAAACAGTGAATTGGCGGTAGGTGGTGGTGGTGGTGGTCAGATCTCGATCGATGAAGTTGAATAAGGAGGATGGGTTAGGTTTATGTTCTGAAAGTTTAGATTAGGGAAGATGAAAAATAGGTTACTCGTGTTTTAACCGTGGTTAGGTTAAATTGACAGATGGCAAGTTCTAATGACTTCCTATAGTTTTTAAACTTTATATTAAGGATACTTTATACCATATACTTTCTCCGGCAACAAAATAGAATCTTGTATAAATCAAACAACGATATATTGTTTTATGACAATTTATATGGAGATTAAATTAATGTTTTTACCATACTTGGTTAATTAACCAGAGATAAATTAAAAGATACATCTTATTACAATGATTACAGCAAAATCCACCTAACTAGACAACAATCATCCCCAAGTAAGATCAAGAATGAAGGACACACTACCAAAAGCAGTTAAGCTGTCGAAATCTATAACAGTTTGTTGGCAATTTGTTTAAATGCATGTGAACTTACAAGTAATTGTCTAGCAAGGTCTTATGGCTTGTCTGATGTTGTTACAGAAGTAAATAGTAGTTGATCCATCATTGGAGATTATACATCAACTTTGGTATACACGGGTTTTTTTTTTTTTTTTTTATTTATTTATTTTTTTGCCATGTGGCAAAAATCTATGCATTATGGGCAAGACCTTTAACGCCGACTTATCGCCGCTAAAGGTCTTTTTTTTTTCCTCTTTGCTTTCCTATTCAGATTTTTTTCCTCTTCGCTTTGTCCACAAACGCATGATCAAGCAAAATAATAAGAAAACTAATTAACCAAACATACCAACATTTACATATATATAAACATACCAACATTAACCAACATACGTCTAAACATACCAACAAAACTAAATAAACATACCAATATTTACATTCAAGCATAAACATTATAAGTTGTACCATTCTTACAAGAACACCTAAACATCTTCGTCTTCGTCGTCATCATGATCACCACTATTGTCGCTACGGCCTTGATTTCCAAAGTTTTGTGATTGGAAGAATTGACTACACATTTGGAGCATTTGCACTTGGAATTGAGGATTTGCCATCATCGCATTAATTTGTTCCTACAAATATATTTATACCAAATGAGTCAAATATCCTATTTACTAAACATATTTATACTAAACAGGTCAAATATTAACATTTAGCAAACATACATACACCAAATGAGTCAAACTACAAATATATACTAAACGGATTAACTATCAACATTTAAACTACAAATATATACCAAATGGGTCAAATATCTTATTTACTAAACTTATTTATACCAAATGGGTCACCTATCAACAAATAAACTACAAATATATACCAAATTGGTCAAATATCCTATTTACTAAACATATTTGTACCAAACGGGCCAAATATTAACATTTAGCAAACATACATACACCAAATGGGCCAAACTACAAACATATACCAAATGGGTCAACTATCAACAAATAAACTACAATATATACCAAATGGATAAAATATCCTACTTACTAAACATATTTATACCAAACGAGTCAAATATTAACATTTAAAATACAAAGGCTGTTGGATCAGTATTGCTCTTTTGTATGAACTTGTTAGTGAACACTTAGGTGTTTAGCAAGTTCTTGATCAGTGATAGCACAGCGGAATGTTATGAGTTTAAAGCTACACTTATCAACAGGAGTTATTGTAACATCGCAAAAATTTCCCCCAAAATTTTAATATATAAAAAGCCCTTATTATTACATCTTTAAAAGTGCCTAAGCTTTTAAACTCGCAACCCACATATATATATATATATATATATATATAAATATATATAAATGTATATAATAATAATAATAATAATAATAATAATAATAATAATAATAATAAATCTGAATTTTTTTTAGAATGTTAAAAAAAAAAAAATTATATACCTATCATCTTATTTCCTAAATCATAACTATAATAACCAACCTATAACCCAACCCAACACCCCTAGCCCAACATTAACTCTAATCCAGCCCAATAACCCGGCCCAAACCCCTTTCCTCCTCTCCCTCTATGTTGCAGCGAGTAGAAACAAAAAAAAAAATTATTATATGCTGGGGTCGGGAATCGAACCCGAGCCCTCAGCCGGGTAACACACATAACAAACCCAACCATCTGGTCTGCACAACATTTGTGATATAAACTAAACCTGTTTTAATTATAAAGCATCCTTGATTATCAACAGTTGACTTGAGAAAGTTAACTGTTACGAACGGGTTACCATAATCAACTATTTTGGACGCGTTTTAATCTCAATTTGGCATGATTGCATGATGTCCGGCCTGATATGCGTTAAACCCACGATCAATCGTACTCAATTCATTCCAATTTTAGCCAATTATACACGTATACATTCAAACCAAGGTCAAACATACCAATTCGAGGATCCAGACAACCACACTATAAATTGAACGTCTCTAGACATTCACAACTCGCCGATAATCCTCTCACAACCTCTTATTTCTGTTATTAATCATTCAATCGAAGAGTTTTTGATCGTGTTTGACTTCAGCGTTGACTGATCATCTTGTATTCACATCGTGTTTGTAAGTCATGTTTTTCATATGGGTTTTGATGTTCGACATACACACAACAATAACACTAAGGTTAATTGGGTTATTGTTGTGTGATTTGTTCGATTGGGAAATCTAGGGTTTGAACACTACGAATTGGGGAAGAACAGGTCTGTATACGTGTTATAATTTATAAAAACGAGAATCAAACACAACCACTGATCTAGATCAAGTGGTTGTGCCTGATGTTGTTAACCAAAGCCACGCGGGTTCGAGTCCAGCAGTGGCCGATTTTGGTCTTTTATTTTTTTGATTTCTTTTATACATATAAATCTACAATTATTTTTAAAAATAGACTTTAAATGCTAAACATGGTCTATAAATCCTACAAAATTTATTTTAAGTCAGTAATATGATAAAGTTTAATACCCAACTTTTAGTTTTCAAAAATTTATTTGTTTAATATATATAATAAATAATTCAAGTTTATTCTAATTTATTTATAAAATTCTATAAAAATATCAAAACGATCTTATAAATTTCCACAAAAATTATTCTGAGTTTTTATAACAATAAACTCTTCTGAAATGATTTTTATTTCTAAAAAATCATTTATTTAATATTTTTAATCAATTTTTGTTAGTTTTAATCATAAATAAATCATAATAAATTCATTTTTCAATATTTTTGCACCAAAATTTTATATAAATTATTTCTGATTATTTGGAACAGAAATAAAATTTTTAACAAAAAAAATTCTTTAATTTTATTATTTTTAAATATTAAAGTTAAATTTTGACAATTTGAAATAAATAGATTTAATATTCTATTTTTAAGAAAATAATTTTATAAAAATTATTTTTATACTTTAAACTCATTATTGTGACCATCTTTGATTTAAATTTTATAAAAAGACTTTTGATTATTTATTTATCAAATTTCTCTCAATTATCAAGCATTTTAATTATTAATCAAACAAGCACTTATCCCCAATTCGTAGCCCTAGAGTATATTTGTAGACTAGAAATACTTAGACATATTTGTTACCTTAATTATAGGGTAATACTTGGCATATTTGGGCAACACAATATTCTATTTTTCACAAGATATAACATTTTGCTAAGGTGAGTTTTCATAGCCACTTTTCTATTTATCACCATTTTTGGGGTGAAACATGTTACAACATCATTTATGCAATTCAATCATCAATGTGTCTATGTGTTTTTCTATGTTGCATTATGTCTTGAACATGACTAGGGTAAGCACAATTCTAGCATAATCATTAACATTGATCAGACGACGGTATACATTGATAGATCTATTGGACTGACAATCCCACCCGGATACGTGCCTCCTACAAAGGTAGCGTAGGTGTTTGTTATCGCATAACATATTCGAGTGAACCATGCGTGTATGGGATGTATGTAACAACCGGCAAAAATAAGGTAATTCCGTACAAATTAATTAATATATGATTAACGTAATTAAATGCAATTATGTGTGATTTAATTATCAAGGCCTTAGGGGATAGCAATTTCCAAATAGTGCATAGGAATGCATACGTTTAATGGTAAAGCATGATTGGATCATGTGTAAATAAGCTATCCGGTATGGACGTTGGCAATTACCCGGTAATAATTAAATAAACGAAATGGATCCCGGACACCCAGGATATAAAATAAAGGGTATTTTCACAAAATATAATGAGTTTTGGAACTCCAAAACCATAAGTGAAAACGTCTTGTACAAATCTCCCGGTAACGAATAAAATGCGCGTACCGCACCCGATACGCGTATAACTCATAATTTCACCCGGCAAAGGCCTAAATAACCAATCAACGCTTAAATTAGACTATATTTAAGGGTTATTAAAGGTATTTTTAATGTCCGGATAACGCGTGATTAAAACCCGAAAAATACCCGAACGACACCCGAACGACGGGGGATTAAACATAACAAGTATTGGGTAAATATTTGAAGTTGTGGACCCCACTTAAACCCACTTGGGGCCGGCCTAATGGCCTTGTTATAACCATGTCTTGTTAAATAATAATAATAACCTATAAAGCATGCACATGAAAAGCAAAGATGTAAGACAAATGTGTAAGTAAGCATTAGTACAAAAGCACTCTAATCTTGTCCCCCCTTGATAAAAATTTCGGCCACATGGCCCTAATAAGCCAAGACAACACTTAGCTAATTATGACACTAGTGTATGCATGCATGGTGAAGTCTTGTATAAAGATTATGAGTGATCATAAGGATTTACCAAAGATTTACAAGCAACCTCCTTCTTCTTTCAAAAACCCACGGCCACCACCTATTCCCCACACCCATCCAAGATCAATTTTTGTACTTCATAAATCTCTTATATCTTTAGTAATAATCACAAGATCCATGGAAGATTACATGTGATAAGGCTATAAATAACATGTGTTAGGAGGTTGAATAACAAGCAAAAACAACTCTTCTTCCCCTTGTTCTTGGCCGTGAGTTTCATACCCTTCCCATACTTCATTCTTACAAGTTTCTACATCTCCAAAACACTTAAAACAATCCATCATCCAAACCCCTATTGTGTGTTTCAAGAGCTTGGAGCTAAACCACTTGGAAGAACACACTAAACCCCTCTCAAATCCAAGGTGTTTGTCTTCCCTAGCCTTGTGCTAGTAGTAAGCATTCTTAATCTTGTTTTTGATTATTATTATTCATGTATGTGTTCCTAGTAGCAAGTTGTACATGAAGGGTTTAAAAAGAGGTTTGAACATAATCTTTAATAGGTTTTACATGTGTAGAATAGAAGATTAAAGATATGAAAATAAATCATGGATTTGATGATGATGGAGATATAATCTTGAAAATATGTAAAGTTCACATTTAAAGCTAAGTAGGATGATGTTTTGGTTAAGATTTTGGGATGAACTTGAATATGTTAAAAGTAACTTTAAATCATCTTATTATGATCATCTAAGTTATAATATGTGGTAAAACATGTTAGAAGTTCATAAATGAAGAAGATGGAAAATCTAAGTTAGCTTACTTAGATGAATGATATTTTGATAAAATGGACAAATACATAAAACACATATATAATTAGTCTTCCATATGAAATACAAGACTAACATAAGTGTTTTGATACAAAAATAACTTACCAATAAAAAGTTGAATCTTCAAAGTTTACTATTTTGAGTGAAAAATGTTAACTTTGGAAGTTAGAATAGAAAAATGCAACTTTTGGAAGTTAAGGGACTAAAGTTGTAACTTTGAAAGTTAGAGGACTAAAATGGATATTTTAGAAACTATTAGTCCAAAAATACAAGTATGGAAAGTTTGGTGTCAAAAATGTAAGTAATAAAGTCTAAGGATGCTTTTTGTAAATACTAGTAGAAATACTTGGGTATTTTGTATAAAAGTGTATTTTTGAAAGTTATAAAAATATAAAGGGTTTTAACATAAGGATTTTTATAAAATAGAGATTTTATAAAAATATTAAACAAACTTGGGAAACTTATACAAAAATGAATACTTTTATATAAATGGGAATATAAAAGTGTTGGAAACATTTTTGTAGTTAAGTTAACAAGTTGGGGTAAAAATACATAAGTATTTTAAACCATCCAAGTAACATGTGAAAAGAGGAAGAAATATGGATAATATTTCTATAAAATACATGTTGGGAAAAACTTGGAAAAATTAACTAATCGAGTTAAGATATCGAACTAAAACGCGTTAACGAACCATACACGGACAAATCATGAGAAAAATGCCATTGCGGCAAGATAAGAAAAATATATATATTTTAAAGAAGTAAAATATATATATATACATTGAGTGAAAACTAATAAACACTTTCCTTAGTGTTAAGAGAATTATTCGTGGGAGAAACACACGACACAAACAAATAAGACGTTAAAACAAACGTATATACTTAACAAGAAAAATTACGCATTTATATATATGTACGCTCGTCTCGGCAGAATTCTAGTATATCTACTTAATGGGAAAGTAGATATGTGGGAAGGAAAGCCGCGACGAGAAGACAAGGATATATATATGTGTATGCCGTACCAACGAGATCCTAGTATATTTATTTGAATGGGAAAATAAATATACGGTATGGTGAGTTGAATCAGGCGTTAAGAATATACAATCGAACGACAAGATCTTAGTATATTTGTTTAAATGGGAAAACAAATGTGCGGAAAAGTGAGTCGGGTCGAGTGTTGAAATATATATTATATCGAGCGATGCGATCTTAAGTATAATTATTTAAATGGGAAAATAATTATATGTTAAGTGACGTCGAGTCGATGATAATAAAATACAAGTTAAGGAAATATTAACAAGAGTAATATATAACTTGTAACACAAAGGGTAATGTAACGCCAACAAAACCTAGGATACGCGCTTAATTAAACGGGATTTGGAATAACTTGTGGTCGGGAGTTGGGTGTACAACTTGCCAAGGCACATGCACTATAGGAATAGTGACTTATACGTCTAGGACGTTTGTAGGTGCGAGACCACCCACTTGCTATCCACCCTTTTGAGTCAGACGCAGTTTCAGGTGAGTTTCACGGCCCCATTTTAAACTATTTTTACGTTTTCGGGGGAAAGATATGTTAGGGAAATGTTTGACGGGTTTATTACTTGAGGTGTGACCGCCACTCGGGGTTGAGTCCTCGCCTCTATAATCATTTATTCGGAGATTGAAACCGGAGGAATATTCGGATAGTACTATTGGTGCCTGACAAGGCCCACCCCTAATCGATAGCGTCGATTGTGCATTAGGTTATGCCTGGGGTGCAAATATTCTGAACTTAAGTCGTGGGAAACCGAGTAACGACTTGGAGCGGGGCATTTTATTTATATACGTCTTGGTTTGATTATAGTCTCAAGTAGATTTATAGGAATTTGCAACTCCTATATATTGTCATAACATGGTATTCCCAAGTATTCAAGTTTTAGAAACTGAAAACCTGTGAACTCACCAATATATTTATATTGACGAAACTTTTAAACATATCTTTCAGGTAACTAGATGAAGAAGGATCAGGCGAGCTGGGTCGGAGAATCTCCCAATGCGGCGTTGTACATTTTGCGGGGTTTCACCTTTATTTCCCAAAGCTTGGGATATATATGAGAAACCTCGATGTTACTTTAAAAACAATATACTTTTGTGTAATGTTTGGAACAAGTAATGACGCCTTAATAAATGACCCACTTTTCTTAAATTACTTATGTTTAGCAATAACCTTGACTTTATGCTTTTGAACCGTCGCGCCACGTGTTTCCGCCGTTGACGTGGTGTGACAGAACGTGGTATCAGAGCCAAGGTTATAGCAAACTAGAGTATTTTCTTTAAAAACTAGACTATAACCGGATTTGGTTCAAATAATAAAGTTTTCAAAAAGAAAAGATATAAGGTGTTAAATAAAAGTAATTTTCAAGAAGCATTGGGCATGAGGAGATTCCGACCAAGCCAGCCATGGGTATTGTTATGCGTTAACGTGAAATTAGAAGTTAGGAAGGTTACTATAAAGTGCGCCATAACTGTCTAATTTAAATAATTCATATATATTAGTACGGTTCTTTTGCCAGGAATGTCGAACGCAGGAAGTATCGCGCCGAGCTACGACAGTAGCTTACAGATCATCCCAGCACCACCACCAGAGCCAGCAGAGTTGGTAGTGCTCTCCTCGGGAGATGAGGACGTAGAGATGGGCGTCGCCGCCGACGGAGCAGGCGACGATAGCTCAGATGAGTCAGACCCCAGCGAGGACCCCCACTGGGCACCGGCCGTGATTGACGCGCCACTGCCCATTGTACCGGCCGCACCTTTGGCCGTACACCCCATTCGAGCCATCAGGGACTTCCCTGAAGGCTGTGCCGGTCCGTCGCGACCAAACCCAGCCCAGTCGGATGCGGCAGAGTCTCCATTCCGCCGACAGGCTCACGCCGAGCACGAGCCAGCACCGGTACCCCACATCCACGTACCTGCAGGCATGAGACTCCTGCCTATCGCCCGTGGGAAGAACGGGTGGATATCCGATGACTCCGACGACGAGTCTGTAGGTTCGGTGGAGCACATGTTGGTGCCCGAGATTCCGGCTGATCAGGAGGAGCCAGTGGCTCCAATGCTAGAGGACGCCCCAGCCGACCCCGTAGCCCCACCAGCACCACTCGAGCCCATACCTCAGGAGGAGCCAGCCCCAGCAGCACTTGTACATGAGGGTAGTCCCGCCCGTAGCTCTGAGCTACATAGGGCAGGCATGGAGGCATTCGCCACTGCGAGCCCTCCCACACCCCCTGTAGTGGTGTCCACCCCAGAGTGGGCCACTATCTCTGAGCCTCTCTTGACCCCTTTAGCCGAGCCTGTACCACCACCACCCACCATGACCACGACACTGCCGATACCCACCTTACCCGGCAGGACACCTGCACTGTACCCTTTGGGTGCAGGAGATCCTTACATGAGACCTCCACTCTTTACACCCGTACCACAGGGCTTTGCCCCGATGTTCTTCCACGCACCAGACACTTTTGGCCCATTCCCGCCAGTTCACCCTGACATACCCGGACCGTCCCACCTTCACAGGATGACACCCCTCTCTGGACCCGCCTGGACCTCAACCATCACTTTAGAGCAGGACTTTCAGACTCTAGTCAACACGGTGCAGCGCACCGTGAATCAGGTTGAGCAGCAGACGAGATTGATGTGGGCGAGGATGATTGACGCTCGCGATGCCTTAGCGCATTACGCAGAGGAGCTATTGCGCATGGATGCGCAATGCGGGATTACTGGGGATGCACACTGGGCACATCGACAGTTTTTGTACGAGCGCATCATGGAGATCAGCATGACGATTAGCATGCAGGCGCCTCAGTACCAGTTTCCTCCGCCACCGCCACAGTAGGGACTCATTGGGACATATGGTAGAGTATTTGAAGATAGCCGTAGTAGTAGTAGTAGTTGTATGATAGCACTACGTGGGTTATGACACCCACTTGTATTTTGCGTAGCCGAGCGGGTTGTGCCGGCATATAACAATATATTTCTGATGTATTTCAAATGAATGATGTAAGAGGAAGAAATCCTCAATTTTGTTGTATCAAACAAATCAGTGTAATCATTATGTTGAAATTTATGAAAGACTTGTTATGGTAAAATTGTGTTATGACTTCTACAGTTATTATTATTTATTCTGTATGGTGTGCTTGCATGTTGTGTGATGACTTTGTGTTGACTATCGCGTTCATATTTTGGGTTGTTATTTATGCTTTATATGATATTGTATAAATGTTGCCGAATTAACCTTTGATATATATATTATTGAAGAAAAATGGCACCTGCCACCCGAAGCAACAGCGGTTCGGACGGATTACCGACCACCCCCGCTGAACTAGAGACACTGATCTCAGAGCGCATAGCTCGCGCCATCGCTGAACATGAAGCCGCACGCTCTGAACACTCCCATGACAGGACAGGGAGCGAGCGACGAGAGACCTCCCCCATTGGTAAGAGGTTTAAGAATAAATGAAAAAGTGATGGGAGGATATTTCAAAAACTCCTATCCCATAATAACATACTACATTACTATTACAGGGACAGCCTCGGGAGAGCGCGGCTGCACTTTCAAGGCTTTCTTGGACTGCAAGCCGATAAACTTCAGCGGCACTGAGGGTTCCATAGGCCTGGTCAAATGGTTTGAAAAGACCGAGGCAGTTATCCGCATCAGCGGGTGTACCCCTCGACAGTCTGTCATGTACTCCACCAACCTGTTCCTAGATCAGGCACTAACTTGGTGGAATGGCCAAGTACAGTCTCTGGGAGATGATGTTGCATACTCTCTATCATGGGCGGCACTGAAGGAACTTATGACTGCCGAATACCGCCCGGCAAGCGAAGTACAGAAATTGGAAACCGAGTTCTGGAACCTCACCATGGTAGGAGCAGACGTTACTGGGTATACGTCTAGATTTCATGATCTCGCTCGACTGGTACCTCGTCTGGTTACACCGGAAAAGAACAAGGTGGAACGTTACTTATTCGGGTTAGCACCACAGATACGCAGCATGGTCACCTCTTCCAAGCCCACGACCATGCGCGAGGCGATTGATCTGGCACTAAGCCTCACTGAAGATGCTATCCGCATGGGTCCCTAATCCGCCAAGTTTCAGGATTAAAAATTTCTGAGGCAAGCAGTGTTGAGGCCAAGAACCAGGGATCAAATTCAGCTGCTATGACTAATGATCAGGGTAACAAGCCAAGGTTTGGGAAAAGAAAGAGGGATGAAGGAAAAAGGGACCGAGCGTCGGGTAGCTCGAACAAGAAAGGAAAGGGATATGTCGCCACGGGACGTGGTAACGGTAACAAGCAGGGAAATCAGGGGAGAAACAACGGGTTAACTTGTGGGAAGTGCCACCGCACAGGGCACAAGACGGAAGAGTGCCGTTCTGGAGCACCGAAAAATGGAGGGGCTAGACCATGCTTTGCATGCGGGTCGTTGGATCATTGGAAGAAAGATTGCCCCAAGATCAACAATCAGGCCCGCGGCCGAGCATTTGTGATTGGAGCCGGTGATGCACGGCAAGACCCCAATGTGGTCACTGGTACGTTTCCTCTAAATGGTCATTATGCCTCTGTATTATTTGATACCGGTGCTGACTTTAGCTTCGTATCCATTGAATTTAAAAGACTACTTGGATTAAAAACTAGCAAACTAGATACACCCTACTCTATAGAACTGGCTAATGGTAAAACTATTGAAACGAGAGAGGTAGCAAAAAGTTGTAAATTAGAACTCTGTGGGCACGAGTTTGGGATTGACCTATTGCCGGTTGTATTGGGAAGTTTTGACATCGTTGTCGGCATGGACTGGTTGTCCGCACATCACGCCATCGTGGTTTGCAACGATAAAGTCATTCAAGTCCCCCTCGCAAGCGGTGAAACTCTCTCAATTCAAGGGGAAAGACACGGGACGCCACTAAGGATTATTTCGAGCATGAAGGCTCGTAAGTGTCTGAGAAAAGGGCTTGTCGCATTCTTGGCACACGTAGTGGACAAGAAGGACGACGAGCGAAAGTTGGAAGACATTCCAGTAGCCAGAGATTTTCCGGATGTATTTCCAGAAGATTTGCCGGGGTTGCCGCCACCTCGACAAGTCGAGTTCCGCATCGACCTCGTTCCCGGAGCAGCTCCCGTGGCACGATCGCCCTACCGCCTAGCTCCATCAGAGATGCAGGAACTGTCCAGCCAGCTACAAGAATTATTGGACAAAGGTTTTATAAGACCGAGTTTCTCACCTTGGGGAGCTCCCGTCTTATTTGTGAAGAAGAAGGATGGCACATTTCGCATGTGCATCGACTATCGAGAGCTGAACAAGCTAACCATCAAGAATCGCTATCCTCTCCCCAGGATCGACGATTTATTTGATCAGCTCCAAGGTTCCAGCTATTACTCCAAGATCGATTTGAGGTCAGGCTATCACCAGTTGCGTATACAAGAAGAAGATGTACCAAAAACGGCCTTCAGAACCCGGTATGGACATTATGAATTTTTGGTAATGCCGTTCGGCTTGACCAACGCACCAGCAGTTTTCATGGACCTAATGAACCGCGTGTGTAAGCCATACCTGGATAAATTCGTCATCGTCTTCATTGACGATATTTTGATCTATTCACGCACGAAAGAAGACCACGAAAATCACCTTCGGTTAATTCTTGAAGTATTACGCAAAGAGAAGCTCTATGCTAAATTCTCGAAATGTGACTTTTGGATTCGGGAAGTTCACTTTTTAGGCCACGTAGTGAACGAGAAGGGCATACACGTCGATCCAGCCAAGATTGAGGCAATTAAAAATTGGGAAGCCCCTCGAACCCCTACCGAAGTACGACAATTTCTAGGCCTTGCGGGTTATTACAGAAGGTTCATCGAGAACTTTTCAAAGATAGCACAAGCTTTAACCATGCTAACCCAAAAGGATAAGAAATTTGAGTGGACGGAGAAGCAAGAGGCAGCATTCCAACTGTTAAAAGACAAGTTATGTGGCGCTCCGATACTATCACTCCCCGATGGTACGGAAGATTTTGTGGTAAACTGCGATGCCTCGCATCAAGGTTTGGGTTGTGTACTGATGCAGCGAGAAAAAGTAATAGCATATGCTTCCAGGCAACTGAAAATCCATGAGAAGAACTACACTACACACGATTTGGAATTAGGTGCAGTGGTGTTCGCTCTCAAGATATGGAGGCACTATTTGTACGGAACCAAGTGCACGATTTTCACTGATCACAAGAGTTTGCAACACATCTTTGATCAGAAGGATTTGAATATGCGACAACGGCGATGGGTTGAATTATTAAACGATTACGATTGTGAGATAAAGTACCATCCCGGTAAGGAGAATGTCGTAGCTGACGCCTTAAGTCGCAAGGAACGGGTTAAACCATTGCGTGTTCGAGCTTTGGGACTGACTATCCACACGAATATGACTGAACAAATTCGTGAAGCTCAAGTTAACGCCCTCAAACCCGAGAATGTCAAAGGTGAAAGGTTACGAAAGATGGTTGATTCACTGGAACCAAAAGCGGACCAGACACTGTATTTCATGAATAGAATTTGGGTCCCAGTATATGGTGGATTGCGTGAGCTAGTATTGGCCGAAGCTCACAGTTCTAGATATTCGGTTCACCCTGGTGCAGACAAGATGTTCCACGATTTGAAGGAACTTTATTGGTGGCCGAATTTCAAAAGGGATATAGCAGCCTATGTAGCGCGATGTTTGACTTGCGCAAAGGTCAAGGCTGAGAACCAGAAACCTTCCGGTTTGCTCCAGCAACCGGAAATACCGGAATGGAAATGGGAACGAATCACCATGGATTTCATTACCAAGTTACCTAAGACGACAAGTGGCCATGACACGATCTGGGTAATCGTTGATCGATTGACGAAATCTGCACACTTCCTTCCGATTCGCGAAACGGACAAGTTGGAGAAACTGACCCGTTTGTACATTAAGGAAGTGGTATCTAAACACGGTGTACCTGTTTCTATCATCTCCGATCGAGATAGTCGTTTCACGTCGAGATTTTGGGAAAGCTTAAACGAAGCCCTCGGTACTCGCCTCGACATGAGTACCGCATATCACCCCCAAACGGATGGTCAAAGTGAACGAACCATCCAGACCTTGGAAGATATGTTACGGGCATGCGCGATAGATTTCGGAGGTAATTGGGATACGCACTTGCCATTGGTAGAATTTTCTTATAACAACAGCTATCATACGAGCATTCAAGCCGCACCGTTTGAAGCTCTATATGGACGCAAGTGCCGATCGCCATTATGTTGGGCGGAAGTTGGAGAAAAGCAACTCACCGGGCCCGAAATTGTTCAAGAGACCACGGATAAGGTCTTTTTGATAAAGGAACGCCTCAAAGCGGCCCGGGACCGCCAGAAGAGCTATGCTGATATGAGGCGCAAGCCTTTAGAGTTTCAAGTCGGAGACAGGGTCCTACTGAAAGTGTCACCTTGGAAAGGTGTCGCGCGCTTTGGGAAGCGCGGAAAACTGAACCCGCGATATATTGGACCGTTCGAAGTCTTGTCCAGGGTAGGTACAGTGGCATACAAGCTCAAGTTGCCTCAAGAGCTTAGTGGAATACACGACACGTTTCATGTGTCAAATTTGAAAAAGTGCCTATCCGACGAAACTCTCATTATTCCAGCTGACGAAATCCAGATTGACGACAAGTTACATTTTGTGGAAGAACCAATCGAGGTAACTGATTGGAAGGTCCAAAAACTAAGGCGCAGCAAGATCAGATTGGTCAAAGTGCGCTGGAATGCCAAGCGTGGACCGGAGTTCACGTGGGAAAGGCTGGACCGGATGAAGCAAAAATACCCCGCCCTATTCGAGAAGACACCTGTACCGGAGAACTCGAAGTGAATTCCGGGACGGAATTCTCTTAACGGGGGGAGAATGTAACAACCGGCAAAAATAAGGTAATTCCGTACAAATTAATTAATATATGATTAACGTAATTAAATGCAATTATGTGTGATTTAATTATCAAGGCCTTAGGGGATAGCAATTTCCAAATAGTGCATAGGAATGCATACGTTTAATGGTAAAGCATGATTGGATCATGTGTAAATAAGCTATCCGGTATGGACGTTGGCAATTACCCGGTAATAATTAAATAAACGAAATGGATCCCGGACACCCAGGATATAAAATAAAGGGTATTTTCACAAAATATAATGAGTTTTGGAACTCCAAAACCATAAGTGAAAACGTCTTGTACAAATCTCCCGGTAACGAATAAAATGCGCGTACCGCACCCGATACGCGTATAACTCATAATTTCACCCGGCAAAGGCCTAAATAACCAATCAACGCTTAAATTAGACTATATTTAAGGGTTATTAAAGGTATTTTTAATGTCCGGATAACGCGTGATTAAAACCCGAAAAATACCCGAACGACACCCGAACGACGGGGGATTAAACATAACAAGTATTGGGTAAATATTTGAAGTTGTGGACCCCACTTAAACCCACTTGGGGCCGGCCTAATGGCCTTGTTATAACCATGTCTTGTTAAATAATAATAATAACCTATAAAGCATGCACATGAAAAGCAAAGATGTAAGACAAATGTGTAAGTAAGCATTAGTACAAAAGCACTCTAATCTTGTCCCCCCTTGATAAAAATTTCGGCCACATGGCCCTAATAAGCCAAGACAACACTTAGCTAATTATGACACTAGTGTATGCATGCATGGTGAAGTCTTGTATAAAGATTATGAGTGATCATAAGGATTTACCAAAGATTTACAAGCAACCTCCTTCTTCTTTCAAAAACCCACGGCCACCACCTATTCCCCACACCCATCCAAGATCAATTTTTGTACTTCATAAATCTCTTATATCTTTAGTAATAATCACAAGATCCATGGAAGATTACATGTGATAAGGCTATAAATAACATGTGTTAGGAGGTTGAATAACAAGCAAAAACAACTCTTCTTCCCCTTGTTCTTGGCCGTGAGTTTCATACCCTTCCCATACTTCATTCTTACAAGTTTCTACATCTCCAAAACACTTAAAACAATCCATCATCCAAACCCCTATTGTGTGTTTCAAGAGCTTGGAGCTAAACCACTTGGAAGAACACACTAAACCCCTCTCAAATCCAAGGTGTTTGTCTTCCCTAGCCTTGTGCTAGTAGTAAGCATTCTTAATCTTGTTTTTGATTATTATTATTCATGTATGTGTTCCTAGTAGCAAGTTGTACATGAAGGGTTTAAAAAGAGGTTTGAACATAATCTTTAATAGGTTTTACATGTGTAGAATAGAAGATTAAAGATATGAAAATAAATCATGGATTTGATGATGATGGAGATATAATCTTGAAAATATGTAAAGTTCACATTTAAAGCTAAGTAGGATGATGTTTTGGTTAAGATTTTGGGATGAACTTGAATATGTTAAAAGTAACTTTAAATCATCTTATTATGATCATCTAAGTTATAATATGTGGTAAAACATGTTAGAAGTTCATAAATGAAGAAGATGGAAAATCTAAGTTAGCTTACTTAGATGAATGATATTTTGATAAAATGGACAAATACATAAAACACATATATAATTAGTCTTCCATATGAAATACAAGACTAACATAAGTGTTTTGATACAAAAATAACTTACCAATAAAAAGTTGAATCTTCAAAGTTTACTATTTTGAGTGAAAAATGTTAACTTTGGAAGTTAGAATAGAAAAATGCAACTTTTGGAAGTTAAGGGACTAAAGTTGTAACTTTGAAAGTTAGAGGACTAAAATGGATATTTTAGAAACTATTAGTCCAAAAATACAAGTATGGAAAGTTTGGTGTCAAAAATGTAAGTAATAAAGTCTAAGGATGCTTTTTGTAAATACTAGTAGAAATACTTGGGTATTTTGTATAAAAGTGTATTTTTGAAAGTTATAAAAATATAAAGGGTTTTAACATAAGGATTTTTATAAAATAGAGATTTTATAAAAATATTAAACAAACTTGGGAAACTTATACAAAAATGAATACTTTTATATAAATGGGAATATAAAAGTGTTGGAAACATTTTTGTAGTTAAGTTAACAAGTTGGGGTAAAAATACATAAGTATTTTAAACCATCCAAGTAACATGTGAAAAGAGGAAGAAATATGGATAATATTTCTATAAAATACATGTTGGGAAAAACTTGGAAAAATTAACTAATCGAGTTAAGATATCGAACTAAAACGCGTTAACGAACCATACACGGACAAATCATGAGAAAAATGCCATTGCGGCAAGATAAGAAAAATATATATATTTTAAAGAAGTAAAATATATATATATACATTGAGTGAAAACTAATAAACACTTTCCTTAGTGTTAAGAGAATTATTCGTGGGAGAAACACACGACACAAACAAATAAGACGTTAAAACAAACGTATATACTTAACAAGAAAAATTACGCATTTATATATATGTACGCTCGTCTCGGCAGAATTCTAGTATATCTACTTAATGGGAAAGTAGATATGTGGGAAGGAAAGCCGCGACGAGAAGACAAGGATATATATATGTGTATGCCGTACCAACGAGATCCTAGTATATTTATTTGAATGGGAAAATAAATATACGGTATGGTGAGTTGAATCAGGCGTTAAGAATATACAATCGAACGACAAGATCTTAGTATATTTGTTTAAATGGGAAAACAAATGTGCGGAAAAGTGAGTCGGGTCGAGTGTTGAAATATATATTATATCGAGCGATGCGATCTTAAGTATAATTATTTAAATGGGAAAATAATTATATGTTAAGTGACGTCGAGTCGATGATAATAAAATACAAGTTAAGGAAATATTAACAAGAGTAATATATAACTTGTAACACAAAGGGTAATGTAACGCCAACAAAACCTAGGATACGCGCTTAATTAAACGGGATTTGGAATAACTTGTGGTCGGGAGTTGGGTGTACAACTTGCCAAGGCACATGCACTATAGGAATAGTGACTTATACGTCTAGGACGTTTGTAGGTGCGAGACCACCCACTTGCTATCCACCCTTTTGAGTCAGACGCAGTTTCAGGTGAGTTTCACGGCCCCATTTTAAACTATTTTTACGTTTTCGGGGGAAAGATATGTTAGGGAAATGTTTGACGGGTTTATTACTTGAGGTGTGACCGCCACTCGGGGTTGAGTCCTCGCCTCTATAATCATTTATTCGGAGATTGAAACCGGAGGAATATTCGGATAGTACTATTGGTGCCTGACAAGGCCCACCCCTAATCGATAGCGTCGATTGTGCATTAGGTTATGCCTGGGGTGCAAATATTCTGAACTTAAGTCGTGGGAAACCGAGTAACGACTTGGAGCGGGGCATTTTATTTATATACGTCTTGGTTTGATTATAGTCTCAAGTAGATTTATAGGAATTTGCAACTCCTATATATTGTCATAACATGGTATTCCCAAGTATTCAAGTTTTAGAAACTGAAAACCTGTGAACTCACCAATATATTTATATTGACGAAACTTTTAAACATATCTTTCAGGTAACTAGATGAAGAAGGATCAGGCGAGCTGGGTCGGAGAATCTCCCAATGCGGCGTTGTACATTTTGCGGGGTTTCACCTTTATTTCCCAAAGCTTGGGATATATATGAGAAACCTCGATGTTACTTTAAAAACAATTTACTTTTGTGTAATGTTTGGAACAAGTAATGACGCCTTAATAAATGACCCACTTTTCTTAAATTACTTATGTTTAGCAATAACCTTGACTTTATGCTTTTGAACCGTCGCGCCACGTGTTTCCGCCGTTGACGTGGTGTGACAATGTACCACATTATAACAGTCACAAGGGTTGATTTTGCACTCGATTTACTTCTAGTATCTTTTCACATATGGACTAGACTTGCCATGACACATGAATTGCACAACATTTTTATTCGATTATCAAAACCTATGTAATTCTCACCAACTTTTGTTGACCCAAAAATATTTTCAAAATTAACATGTTTCAGGTAACAATGAAGCTGAGGCTTGAGTTTGCATATGGATTATACATGAAGTTATTATTTGGAGCTATTTGAAGTTTTGTTATTTGATATTATGTATTGAATTTCTAGACATCATTTTACATTGGATATTATGTTTTGAATAAATTATTTAAAATTCAATTTATACCATGTGCTACTGAAACAATCATCAATACGTGACATCCCGATATTTCCGCCATCGGTTGGGGTGTTACAGATTGGTATCAGAGCCATGGTTATAGGGAATTAGGTTATTAGAAAAATAATCTAGTCTATAACCATAGGAATATAATCAGTATATGCTCCTTTTACTTGCTATTCTCTATCTTCCTCCTACTTCTTATCCCTACTTTCATCCCCCCAAGAAGATTACTCTCCATCACAAGATCTACTCTTAGACTAATAGGACAAAATCCTCAGGTTTAGCCTGAACCACCTTGAGATCTCGTCGAAGTTCTAGATTTTAATAACGAACACGTGCAATCTGGAAGGGTGAACGCCTGTATTCTGAGTCTTCTGTCTAGGCTGGCATTGCGCATATATCCCAATCAGACGAGGGACCCGGATGCCTACCTGGGAATTCTCGAGATGAGTGTTCACTTATAGGCTAAAGCATGTCTTCACTATGCTATTAGAATCTGGAACCTTTGATAAGTCAATGTTTTCGTTTATTCGTTTTAATTAATGAATAAATGATTACATTCCTTATATTACCTTATTCATTTCATGCCTCATTGAACCCTCATTGTGTCCCTTACAGATCATGTCTCCACGTCGCAGCACCCGCAATAACAGTGGTGAAAACCAAGAGGAAAGTAGCAACAACCACAACACCAACCACAACAACAACAATAACAATGACAACAATGGTGTTGATGCCCAACTGGCTGCGATCATTTCTCAACAAATGGCGCAGCAAATCACAACTCTGGTTTCTAACTTGTTGGCTCAAGTCATCCAAATGAATGAGAACGGCAATGGATATGGAAATGGCGATGGAAATCACGTAAAGAACGGGACCTTAGTTCGGAAAGGCAAGAAAACAAGTATTGTGGCCGCGGTAAGTACCGAGAATCGGAAGTGTAAGACCAGGGATCCTGATGTAAACCTCACTACACAAGCTTCTAACAAGAAACCTGATGTGCTAAAAGTAGTTTAATAAAAATAACTAAATTAAACCTAAAACTAGACACCTAGTAATACTCTAGACTCTCTGAAACTAAACTACTGACAGGCAAGTGAACCTATCGACTCTAGTATAGCTAAAGTAAGTCCGGATATCGAACCCACGAGACTCTAATGGAAAACAAAAACTAGACTCGATTACTTATCCTAAAACTGATTTATTATCTTAAAAGGAGGGTTTTACTAATAACTAAATTGCAATAAAATAAAGATTAACTAAGGTTAACTATACTGAACTAAACACGATAATTGAGCTAAGCTGATTTCAGATGATGATAAGACACTACCTAGACCAGACTCCTAACTATGCCTGATAAGCTTCTATGGTTATGGAACTGATTTGGAACCGGGATCTTAAAATACTAAACATCAAGAATAAACTAGACACCCTCGACCCTTCTCAAGGGGAAACCCTAGAATATTTTTGTGCTGTTAAACTACCGGTTGGAGTACAAACCCTCACAGGTTATCTAACTCTTATGATCGAGTACTCGCTAGACAATCTACCTCACAGCGCGAAAGCCTCACTACACTAGGTGCAAGGGGTAATTATTGAAGCCTAAATCTAACTTGATATGCAATAACTGAAAGGGAAACTAGGTAGATCTTCTCACAAAGCCTCTAACCTAGCAATCTAACAACCTAGACATACCAACAAGTCCTCACCTCACAGCTATTGAACTTGGAAGAATACCTAAAATCTTCTAACCACCAAATATTACTCCTATGGTAAACTCGCGACTATTGACCATAAACTAGTTGCTACACAAAGTCTGCAACCTAACTAGCACTCATACATGAAAGACATTCACAAAAGTGCAAGTGGAGTGAATAAGTGACAATTAAAAAAATAATAGATACGCACATACACCAGATCTAGAGAAATCAAAATCTTTACTGAATCATAAATCCAAAACACGTTCCAAACACCATAGAAAAATCAAATCAAAACATAGTTATTTGTCTTAGCCTAGGTAGCTATAATAAGTTTTAGCCACAAATCATCTTGAAAAGAAAAACAAAGCCAAATAAAATTTCAACAATCATTATATAGAACAAAGATGATAAAGGAACGAAAACACCGAATAATTGACACCCGAATAATCGCTGGCTTAAAACCTTTGATCCTTGGCTTGCCTTCCTCTTAATATCTTTTTCGCTGTGCTCGATGTCTCTTCAATAATTGGCTGCTCCTTCGATGATAGAATAATATTAATTCTCTTCTCTTCAAAAGTAAGCTTCTCCTCAAGAATAATAATGCGGCTCCCAGTCCGTTTCTTCTTATGCACCCCTCTCTAATTAATAATATGCACCACCTTCCTGTCTTTCTAAACCCTCTCCCAAGAATTCATCCTTGCGCCGCTCCAAGTTTTCCTCAAAAATAATTGTCTTTTGGGCCTTCGGTCCACCAAAGTGACATAAGTCACATTTTTTTTCTTTTTCTTTTGCTATTATTAGTTTATTATTATTATTATTATTATTATTATTATTATTATTATTATTATTATTATTATATACCGTATTATGACTCAGTGCTTTCGACTCGGGTGTTCTTGACTCGACCAAAGTTGCTCGTTTATGCTTCAACGTTCATGAACACCTACAAAATATAAAATAAAATAGATAAACACTAGACCCAAAACTAATAAAACTCTATAAAAAGCTATACTAAATAAAATAGACCCGTACAAGCCTAAAACTAATAAAAACACTATTTAATCGACTCAAAAACTATACAAACTTTACATTGGAAATAGATGTATTTTACAATACATCAAAACCTTATACAAGAAACTTTCCATTGTGTAACACATGCAATCGACATCATCCCACTGTTTCAGCGTGTCGCCTGTGCACCAATTGTGGTAGGTATGGCCATCTGGTCAACACATGTCGCGAGACCCCAAACCCTAATACCAACCAACCAACCCTGCTCAGGTTGCTAATCATAATCATCCTGGTAAATACAACTATGGTCAATGCTATGAATGTGGAAACCCAAACCACTTCCGTAACCGATGCCCTAAACTAAACCGAGATCAAGACCCTCCAACTACTTAACAGCAAGCCCCACCATTTGAATGATGTCTACTTTTTAATTCTATGTATTGACACTTTTGATTCAAGAAATAAATTTTAGTATTAACATAACACATGTATGCATGCTTGTTTGAACGTGAACTAATTGCTATATCTATATCATACTTGTTATACATGCTTACTTGTACAACAGTTAGTTGACTACCAAACAACCTACTCAACGATTGGAAGAGGTCATCATGTCTTTCCAACAGTCGGGAGAGGCCCTACAACCTGCTCAACGACTGGTGGAGACTATCAAACCTGCTCAACAATCGGTAGAGTCATAGAAGGACGCAAAACCCTAATGTAAGGTAAATTGGTGATTACGGTCCGGAACGTAATCATGAATTTACAGGTACGTTAAGGTAGTGTGAAATTCTATCAAGATTTTCGGTAGATAACCAAATGTAAACTCTAGTTATCTAGTAGTTCATTTAGTCAATCAACTCACACATAACACGCCTCTTATCCACATTATTCGACACAGATTATTCTATTCATGACGCGCCTTAACACAAATTTTTCCAGATCACACTTGTCCCAATTTCTACCCAGTCCCCTTTAACCCAGTGTTTTCAATAAACTTCGGGACGAAGTTTCTAAAAGTAGGGGAGACTGTAACATCGCAAAAATTTTCCCCAAAATTTTAATATATAAAAAGCCCTTATTATTACATCTTTAAAAGTGCCTAAGCTTTTAAACTCGCAACCCACACACACACACACACACACACACACATATATATATATAAATGTATATAATAATAATAATAATAATAATAATAATAATAATAATAAATCTGATTTAGAATGTTAAAAAAAAAAATTATATACCTATCATCTTACTTCCTAAATCATAACTATAATAACCAACCTATAACCCAACCCAACACCCCTAGCCCAACATTAACTCTAATCCAGCCCAATAACCTGGCCCAAACCCCTTTCCTCCTCTCCCTCTATGTTGCAGCGAGTAGAAACAAAAAAAAAATTATTATATGCTGGGGTCGGGAATCGAACCCGAGCCCTCAGCCGGGTCACACACATAACAAACCCAACCATCTGGTCTGCACAACATTTGTGATATAAACTAAACCTGTTTTAATTATAAAGCATCCTTGATTATCAACAGTTGACTTAAGAAAGTCAACTGTTACGAACGGGTTACCATAATTAACTATTTTGGACGCGTTTTAATCTCAATTTGGCATGATTGCATGATGTCCGGCCTGATACGGGTTAAACCCACGATCAATCGTCCTCAATTCATTCCAATTTTAGCCAATTATACGCGTATACATTCAAACCAAGGTCAAACATACCAATTCGAGGATCCAGACAACCACACTATAAATTGAACGTCTCTGGACATTCACAACTCGCCGATAATCCTCTCACAACCTCTTATTTCTATTATTAATCATTCAATCGAAGAGTTTTTGATCGTGTTTGACTTCGGCGTTGACTGATCATCTTGTATTCACATCGTGTTTGTAAGTCATGTTTTTCATATGGGTTTTGATGTTCGACATACACACAACAATAACCCTAAGGTTAATTGGGTTATTGTTGTGTGATTTGTTCGATTGGGAAATCTAGGGTTTGAACACTACGAATTGGGGAAGAACAGGTCTGTATACGTGTTATAATTTATAAAAACGAGAATCAAACACAACCACTGATCTAGATCAAGTGGTTGTGCCTGATGTTGTTAACCAAAGCCACGCGGGTTCGAGTCCAGCAGTGGCCGATTTTGGTCTTTTATTTTTTTGATTTCCTTTATACATATAAATCTACAATTATTTTTAAAAATAGACTTTAAATGCTAAACATGGTCTATAAATCCTACAAAATTTATTTTAAGTCAGTAATATGATAAAGTTTAATACCCAACTTTTAGTTTTCAAAAATTTATTTATTTAATATATATATATTAAATAATTCAAGTTTATTATAATTTATTTATAAAATTCTATAAAAATATCAAAACGATCTTATAAATTTCCACAAAAATTATTCTGAGTTTTTATAACAATAAACTTTTCTGAAATGATTTTTATTTCTGAAAAATCATTTATTTAATATTTTTAATCAATTTTTGTTAGTTTTAATCATAAATAAATCATAATAAAATCATTTTTCAATATTTTTGCACCAAAATTTTATATAAATTATTTCTGATTATTTGGAACAGAAATAAAATTTTTAACCAAAAAAAATTCTTTAATTTTAGTATTTTTAAATATTAAAGTTAAATTTTGACAATTTGAAATAAATAGATTTAATATTCTATTTTTAAGAAAATAATTTTATAAAAATTATTTTTATACTTTAAACTCATTATTGTGACAATCTTTGATTTAAATTTTATAAAAAGACTTTTGATTATTTATTTATCAAATTTCTCTCAATTATCAAGCATTTTAATTATTAATCAAACAAGCACTTATCCCCAATTCGTAGCCCTAGAGTATATTTGTAGACTAGAAATACTTAGACATATTTGTTACCTTAATTATAGGGTAATACTTGGCATATGTGGGCAACACAATATTCTATTTTTCACAAGATATAACATTTTGCTAAGGTGAGTTTTACATAGCCCCTTTTCTATTTATCACCATTTTTGGGGTGAAATATGTTACAACATCATTTATGCAATTCAATCATCAATGTGTCTATGTGTTTTTCTATGTTGCATTATGTCTTGAACATGACTAGGGTAAGCACAATTCTAGCATAATCATTAACATTGATCAGCCGACGGTATACATTGATAGATCTATTGGACTGACAATCCCACCCGGATACGTGCCTCCTACAAAGGTAGCGTGGGTGTTTGTTATCGCATAACATATTCGAGTGAACCATGAGCGTATGGGATGTACCACATTATAACAGTCACAAGGGTTGATTATGCATTCGATTTACTTCTAGTATGTTTTCACATATGGACTAGACTTGCCATGACACATGAATTGCATAACATTTTTATTCGATTATCAAAACCTATGTAATTCTCACCAACTTTTGTTGACCCAAAAATATTTTCAAAATTAACATGTTTCAGGTAACAATGAAGCTGAGGCTTGAGTTTGCATACGGATTATACATGAAGTTATTATTTGGAGCTATTTGAAGTTTTGTTATTTGATATTATGTATTGAATTTCTAGACATCATTTTACATTGGATATTATGTTTTGAATAAATTACTTAAAATTCAATTTATACCATGTGCTACTGAAACAATCATCAATACATGACATTCCGATGTTTCCGCCATCGGTTGGGGTGTTACAGTTATAACTCCCCCTGGATTGAAAAACTAATAAATGATAAGTATTTATTGAGAATCTAAGTATTGAATGAGAATGAAACACTTAGACAGATTCTCAATAAATATGAAATGGAAATAACAATAATATGTGTTGAAGGATTTCTGTATTAAAATCAATGTCTAAAACAGAGGGATTAACCCTTCTATTTATAGACTTTACAAATACATGAACCTTGCCAAAAACCAAGTTCAGAAACAAGTTGCAACAAGGTGCAGCATTGGAACTTGTACATAAAGTAAAAGTAATACTAAAGTAATAAACTACTGATACAAAAAGGCGGTGAAAAAGATCTTTACATAAGTACTGATGAATGACAAACTAATGACAAACTACTGATGAGTAGTTTGTCTTCAGTAGTTCTTCAGTAGAAGTGTCTGGTTTGAACTTCAGAACTTCTGATGACTTTTCTTCTTCAGTAATTGTGGAATCTCTTCTTCAGCAGTTTGATCTTCCTTCTTCAGCAGTTCTATACTTAGAATATTTTGACAGAAGTGAATTAGACTAAGGTTTGCAAAAGTGGTTTCACCAATCCTTTTTGTCCTAACAAAGACATGCCTGTTTTATTTGCGATTGAGTTAGCGTAAGATGTGGAAGGCTTTCTCTCAGATAAGGCATTGGCCCAATCACGCGAACATGTCCGCGACGTCTGCTCAACACTTCTTCAAATATACCTACCTTCAAACACCCCAAATAATATTAGTTTTAACCTACTTTAAACCCAACAAACAATCAGAAAAACATGAAAACTAAACACGCACATACACAAATATATAACAACCTACAACCGTTGGGAGTTGCTTCCTCCTTTTCCTTCTTCTTCTTCTTCTTCTTCGGCGATCCGTTGATGTTGAGAATCAAACCGTGACTTTAACCTGTCTTGTATTTTCACAAAAGTGATTTAATAGAATTACATATATATATATATATATATATATATATATATATATAGGGTAGGGATCATACGAGAACCAACATTATTGTGAGAACCATGAGAACCAATGTGAACATGGGGCAATTTTGTAAATATGATAAAGACCACCACCAACAACAAATAAAAGAAACGTGAAACATCCACTAATTCCATTCACAATTGAGAACGCCACCACCACCAACAACTTCTCAGTAAAGGTAGGTCTAGCTCAAATGCTTCGAGGCGGAGCAATCGTTACAGTCACCAACAATGACAAAGCCAAGATCGCTGAATCCGCTGGTGCGTGTTGTGTAATTGTATCAAGTCCTTCAAATTCTAGATCCGGATCAGCAATCCAATGGATGCTTGATCCGGCTGTTATTAAACAAATCCAACGCTCTGTTAATATCCCGATTATGTCGAAGGCTCGTGCAGGGCATTTTGTTGAAGCTCGGGTTCTAGAAGCTGTTGGAGTCGATTACATCGATGAAAACAAGTTAGATTCAGTTGCAGATAAGGATAATTTTGTTGAAGCTCAGGTTATAGAAGATGTTTGATTTCATTTGCTACCTGTTGCTGATGAGAGGGATGATGGATCAAAATCGGATTCGGAGGACGGAGAGGTGAAGGAGGTGAGTAAGGTTAGAAGCAGGTCTTATAATAATTATAAGTATGATGGTAAAGTGGAGGGTGAGAATGGAGGGGTGCAGTAGTCGGCATCCGAGATTCAGGACCGGATAATGCGGTGAGGGAGTTTTGTTACTACTTTTACTGTTTTGTATTTACATTAATACTGTGGCATGTGATAGCTGATAACTAGGGTTAGCCGGTTAGGTGATTGAATTTAAAGATTAGAATTTGAATGCTTACTCCTATAAAATTAAAGTTAGTTACCTGTTGCTATTGATTTTTATTAAATTTTAAAGTGAAATAATACTCGATGTGATGTGTAAATTAATATGAGTGTTTTATCGAACGCGTGTAATTAATGTGAAGCTTTTAATAATGATTTCGTGTTTGGTGAATTAGGTTTGAAGTGTGTTTGTTGATGAAATGTTTGCATATATTAGTTAGGAGGATAATTTGTGTTTTGGACGATGTGCCATTTTCTGGTATGCACATGTGCATTAAGATTGTTAATGCACATGTGCAAAACGTAGTTCCTAATGTTAAAAGTAATGATAAAACACATACTGTTATAATTAAGCCACTAACAGTAATGCACGTATGCAATTGTTTTGTTGTATTTAACAAAGTAATGGTGTTGCACATGTGCATTCAAGTCGAAATATCTGTTTTCTTATCCGTTTTTATTTATTATAGCTAATAGATGGGGAAAAATCAAGGAAAGTAACATTTGTATTACAATCGTGGTATAAAGGAAGAAAAATGTTACCGGATGCAATTGAAGATAGTGGCACGATTGTTGATAAAAAATTTGGATCAGGTTGGTAATATTATTTGTTTAGTCCGGATGTACTTGGTAGTTAGTTTATTCTGTTTATTAGTTATGTTCTTTATTTATTGTATAGCAGAAACTAATCGAACTCAATTTGACCTCCCAGAATCGGAACCTGATAATGTAATGGATGTTTATCAAGAAGTTGAATCGGGTTGTTATTATGTATTAAGTACATTTATATAGAAATGCACATGTACATATGTGTAGTTTTATCTTTTGAAATATTAAATGTTTGATGTTTACTCACACAAAATATCCTATGTGCAGATTTAGAATTAAAAAGGAAGGTTCAAATGAGGTCAAATAAGCGGAAACATATTGTGATGGTGAATAATGATGGTATGTTGTTTTGCATAATATTTAATATATATATATATATATATATATATATATATATATATATATATATAGTTGAGTATGCACATGTGCATAATTATGGATGAACATGATATAATGTATTTTTTGACAAATGTGTGTGCAGATGCAATTACAAGAAAGAAAAAAACATCAAAGAGTGTTAAAATTGTGGTAATGAAGTCAACTCAAAAGAAAGTTATGAAAAAAGCAAATTGGCGTTTGAAACAAACACGCGTTACACCACATCAACTTTTGTTGGGGATAAGCAATTTGTCAAACAAACAAAGAAGTTTGTATAACATTTTGTGTAATATATGTTTGGTTTAACATTTTGTTATGTTGGTGAACGTGAGGTTGTAAGATAATTAGTATTTTGTATGTAGGTGGTTAACATAGTTGGTTTGTAATATGGATATTTTTTGTTATCGTTTGTTTTATTGAGTTAATACGTTTGGTAGAAACTACTAAGCTGGTTTTGCTGTTTACTTACTATATTTCGGGATGAAATTCTTTTCAACTTGGGGATGACGTGATACCCCACAATTTCAGGTTCTCACTTTAACTAAACTCTAGTTACATTCCTTGCATTCTACTTAACTAGGGTTGGCTAGATAGGACACACGTTGCACAGTTATAGGTTAATGACTGCATAGAGTGGTAAATCGGGGAATTACCAGAGTGTATACATGAGTAGTGAACCTCAGACGTTGATGAATGATGGAATTAAATAATTGTGAATTAATTGATTGAGATTGATTGCAATTATGTGCTTCTATGACACTCTGTGAAACTATGTGCAAACTGTACGTGATTACGTGAACTTAAACCGAAAACGTTAATAAAAATCGTAATGGGTGGACCGGTAGGATGGTTGGGGTCTTAACACATGGGGTTACACTTATTATGGTCCAAAATAGCGAAAACATTGATAAAAACACGTTGTACGACGAAGCAGGCCACCCAACGCGGGCCAAAGAGGAGTGAGCGGCCGCTCACTTCCTCCGAGCGGCTGCGCGCGGGTGCTAGACATCACCAAACCGACTTAAAACCTTATTTAGGCAACCTTAAGCCTCTTATATCCCCTAAACTCAAACCGTAATCGCCCCCTACTGCCCTATTACGAAAATATTAACCCCTAACACCAGCTAAGGCGCAAGAACATCGATCGGGAAGCTTGGATAGCATTTGGTTGATTGTTTTGAAGAGCTTGCGGTATAACATTCAATCTCTTGTCTTTTAATCTTCCTTAATATGTTATGAAAGCTTATAACTAAGTTTTTCCAGGTCTAAAACATTTTCATGAAGATTAAAAATTGAGGTTTATAAAGATTGAATGGGTTAAACATAATCTTATGCGATTAGTAATTGATAGGTTGCATGTTGGCATGTTTACGATGTTTAGATCTTTAGGGTTTATGATTTTGCATGTGTTATGATAGGTTCTGATCATGTTAGGTCTTATAAATTTTTTATGATGGCTTTTGATTATCGTTGCTCGGTTATATGCATACGTAAGTAGTTTAAATAAGAGTTTATGCATGAATAAAATCTAGACAGAATGTTTAGGTCGACTTGTAGGGTCTGTTACGTGACTTAAACATGTTGGTTTTGATAATTTATTTGCATGGTTGTAGTATTACATGGTCTTAGCTTTTCATAATGGGAAAAATCGTCTGATTTGGACGTCGTTTGAATAGTTTTTGGCATTTTCTTTGATTAAAGGTCATATCAGATTTTGGGTTAACAAACTGAGTCAACTTTAAACAATCATAACATGAGTTTTACTAGGAATTATGTTATGAAATTTGGACAGTAGGTTAACATTGGAATAACTTTGCGTTACCAAGTGGATTCATCCCGTTTGGATGAATACAAGATTTTTGGGAATTGTTCTACTAAGTTGATCTGTTATGTATATTTTCTGAACATAGCTATGTTGCATGATTTTTCATAATTTTTATACATGGTGTTATCACAAACTAAAAATATGGATTTGTCTAGTAGAACCCTAGAATATTTAGGAAAATTTTGGGAGTCTAACTCACTGGATAAGTATTTTTAATAAATTAGTTTTCACGGCGCATAATCTGTCCTAAAAACGCAGATTGTGTATTGTGTGTTCATGTGATTAATTGGAGTACTATGTGGTATGTATTTGACATGAACTTGAATGGACACTTATATGAGAGACATATGAAGTGTAAAACTGATGATAACCAACATATTCACCAACGGGTCCGTAGGGTTTACTTATGCATGTAGAATCGCTAGGTGTCACTTACACGGTTTTGAACATTTAAACGTCTTGGACAAACGGGTTATATGGTGTAATGATATTACACATATACTCACTTAGTGAAACATATAATAGGTAAGTAGTTTAAATAAGAGTTTATGCATGAATAAAATCTAGACAGAATGTTTAGGTCGACTTGTAGGGTCTGTTACATGACTTAAACATGTTGGTTTTGATAATTTATTTGCATGGTTGTAGTATACATGGTCTTAGCTTTTCATAATGGGAAAAATCGTCTGATTTGGACGTCGTTTGAATAGTTTTTGGAATTTTCTTTGATTAAAGGTCATATCAGATTTTGGGTTAACAAACTGAGTCAACTTTAAACAATCATAACTTGAGTTTTACAAGGAATTATGTTATGAAATTTGGACAGTAGGTTAACATTGGAATAACTTTGCGTTACCAAGTGGATTCATCCCGTTTGGATGAATACAAGATTTTTGGGAATTGTTCTACTAAGTTGATCTGTTATGTATATTTTCTGAACATAGCTGTGTTGCATGATTTTTCATAATTTTTATACATGGTGTTATCACAAACTAAAAATATGGATTTGTCTAATAGAACCCTAGAATATATAGGAAAATTTTGGGAGTCTAACTCACTGGATAAGTATTTTTAATAAATTAGTTTTCACGGCGCATAATCTGTCCTAAAAACGCAGATTGTGTATTGTGTGTTCATGTGATTAATTGGAGTACTATGTGGTATGTATTTGACATGAACTTGAATGGACACTTATATGAGAGACATATGAAGTGTAAAACTGATGATAACCAACATATTCACCAACGGGTCCGTAGGGTTTACTTATGCATGTAGAATCGCTAGGTGTCACTTACACGGTTTTGAACATTTAAACGTCTTGGACAAACAGGTTATATGGTGTAATGATATTACACATATACTCACTTAGTGAAACATATAATAGGTAAGTAGTTTAAATAAGTGTTTATGCATGAATAAAATCTAGACAGAATGTTTAGGTCGACTTGTAGGGTCTGTTACGTGACTTAAACATGTTGGTTTTGATAATTTATTTGCATGGTTGTAGTATACATGGTCTTAGCTTTTCATAATGGGAAAAATCGTCTGATTTGGACGTCGTTTGAATAGTTTTTGGAATTTTCTTTGATTAAAGGTCATATCAGATTTTGGGTTAACAAACTGAGTCAACTTTAAACAATCATAACTTGAGTTTTACAAGGAATTATGTTATAAAATTTGGACAGTAGGTTAACATTGGAATAACTTTGCGTTACCAAGTGGATTCATCCCGTTTGGATGAATACAAGATTTTTGGGAATTGTTCTACTAAGTTGATCTGTTATGTATATTTTCTGAACATAGCTGTGTTGCATGATTTTTCATAATTTTTATACATGGTGTTATCACAAACTAAAAATATGGATTTGTCTATTACAACCCTAGAATATTTAGGAAAATTTTGGGAGTCTAACTCACTGGATAAGTATTTTTAATAAATTAGTTTTCACGGCGCATAATCTGTCCTAAAAACGCAGATTTTGTATTGTGTGTTCATGTGATTAATTGGAGTACTATGTGGTATGTATTTGACATGAACTTGAATGGACACTTATATGAGAGACATATGAAGTGTAAAACTGATGATAACCAACATATTCACCAACGGGTCCGTAGGGTTTACTTATGCATGTAGAATCGCTAGGTGTCACTTACACGGTTTTGAACATTTAAACGTCTTGGACAAACGGGTTATATGGTGTAATGATATTACACATATACTCACTTAGTGAAACATATAATAAGTAAGTAGTTTAAATAAGAGTTTATGCATGAATAAAATCTAGACAGAATGTTTAGGTCGACTTGTAGGGTCTGTTACGTGACTTAAACATGTTGGTTTTGATAATTTATTTGCATGGTTGTAGTATACATGGTCTTAGCTTTTCATAATGGGAAAAATCGTCTGATTTGGACGTCGTTTGAATAGTTTTTGGAATTTTCTTTGATTAAAGGTCATATCAGATTTTGGGTTAACAAACTGAGTCAACTTTAAACAATCATAACTTGAGTTTTACAAGGAATTATGTTATGAAATTTGGACAGTAGGTTAACATTGGAATAACTTTGCGTTACCAAGTGGATTCATCCTGTTTGGATGAATACAAGATTTTTGGGAATTGTTCTACTAAGTTGATCTGTTATGTATATTTTCTGAACATAGCTGTGTTGCATGATTTTTCATAATTTTTATACATGGTGTTATCACAAACTAAAAATATGGATTTGTCTAGTAGAACCCTAGAATATTTAGGAAAATTTTGGGAGTCTAACTCACTGGATAAGTATTTTTAATAAATTAGTTTTCACGGCGCATAATCTGTCCTAAAAACGCAGATTGTGTATTGTGTGTTCATGTGATTAATTGGAGTACTATGTGGTATGTATTTGACATGAACTTGAATGGACACTTATATGATAGACATATGAAGTGTAAAACTGATGATAACCAACATATTCACCAACGGGTCCGTAGGGTTTACTTATGCATGTAGAATCGCTAGGTGTCACTTACACGGTTTTGAACATTTAAACGTCTTGGACAAACGGGTTATATGGTGTAATGATATTACACATATACTCACTTAGTGAAACATATAATAGGAAGTCGGTAGCACACCCTACTTTGGAAGTTTGGATTTACTTGCTTGCATACTAAGGTGAGTTTCACTACTTTTTCTCAAAAGCATGTGTCTCTGGTTGGAGACACACACATTAATTCCTGGTTGGGAATTACTTACTTTTCTATTTCGGTTTGGGACTAATTTTACATCTCGGGCTTGAGATGCTTTGACCCTGGTGTGGGTCGGGTTTTACGAATCCTTGTGTGGATTGCGCTTTTATCAGTTTAAAACTTTTACGGTCCTTTGTGAACTAAACACTCTATCACTTAAAGTCCTTACATATTATTGGGTTAATCGTTGGAGGCGAACGACGTATTAGTTAATAGCGCTATTAGGTTGTGCAGCAACCTCATGTTTGCGATGTTGGGAGCATGGGCATGAACTTCCGACCACATCTGTTATGCTAGTGTTGATAGAAACTAGTTCCTAAGGCAGTTTAACGTATGTTAACACATTACTGAAGGTTCCCAATAATCACATGTTTAGTTTCAATGAGTGGGTTAGCTACCCTTGACATGCTTAAACTGATGACACTTGAACTTTGGGTTTTCGATTACTTTATATGTGTTATCCAAACTGTGAACTCACCGACTTTATGTTGACACACGTTAGCATGCTTTTGCAGGTAATTAGGTATGGAGCACGAGTAGGGCATGCATCATGTAGTGTCATGGGAATATGAACACTTAACTGCTTTTGAAATATTTAACTATTTACTTATGGTTTTGGGCGCGGTGTTTTGCGCCTACTTTTACTTAACGGTTTTCATATTTCTCTTCCGCTATTACTTAATTGATTTTGTTAAACTTTTAAAACTTGGTTTTACAATAACGAAATAAATGGTTTGGGCATTTAGAGTCGTTCATGTGACTTATGGCTATGGGATCCTGGTTTGTCATGCACCTCCCGGTATAAACCCCACAGTGGAAATTTGAGGGTGTGACAGTGTAGATATCCCGGACGAGCTTGTCCTCTCTGCACCACCCTAAACATGTCGTAGCCCACTCATCCATCGAATATGTGTACAGCTCTCCAAATAACCTGAACTGTATCTCAGGATCATGATCGACATCGGGATCCGCACCGGCTGGGAGCGGCGTATAGCGGAATGTGGAGATGAACTCGATAGTGATGGGCCGATGCACATCCTAGTGGAAGTCAGAAAACATCCGCTCCCAAGGGATGTCGTCGGGGAACTACTCTGTATACCTCTCTGCAACACCGATCGCCCGAAGTGCATCCCAGTCAACTCCGCGCGATGGGTGTACCAGATGTGAATGCATCTTCTCCCAGCGGGCGATCTCATAATCATCGTGCTCGAACCTATAGATCCAGCCTTCCATATTGTCCAATGCTAGAGGATCCCCAGCATTCTGGTTAGCGTTTGCCATATCTGCAAAACAAGTCAAAACACAGATTTTAGTTTAACGTCACTTATGCTTAAACAATCAATTAAACATAAAACGCAAGACAACACAAGTCGTCTACAATATCCCAAAACAATCAATTAAACATAAAACATGGCTTATTTTAAACATACCACGCGCCTTATGTTTAAACATAAAACGCCACAAACAGAATAAAAAGGCCACTCAAAACTAGTCCTATGTTACTATATTACCGATTACAATAAAACGCCACATACACCATACCGATTTACAATAACCAATTTTCGCCTAAACTACAATCCAACCAATTTTCACCTAAACGCCACTTAAAAATAGTCATATATTACTATATTACCACAATCACAATTAAAACGCCACATACACAATATCGTCAACAAGAATAATTACAATAACCATCCAACCATTTTTCGTCTAAACTACAACAACAATATCATCAACAACAACAATAATAATAATAACTGGAAAAAAAACCTGTTAAAGTGGAACTGATTGGTGGTGGTGTTGGGTCGTGGAGGCCTCAACGGGTGGTGGAGAGGGAAGCCGGTGGTGGTGGTGGTTGTTCGTGGTGGTGGTGGAGGGGTAGAGGAGGGTCGGTGATGGTGGTGGAGGGGTGGAGGAGGGTCGATGGTGGTGGTGGAGGGCTGGAGGAGGGTCGGTGGTGGTGGTTTTTATGGCGGTGAGAGAGAGAGAGAGAGAGAGAGAGAGAGAGAGTGTGTGTGTGAGGTTAGAGAGAGAGAGAGAGAGAGAGAGAGAGAGAGAGAGAGAGGGGTAAAGTGGGGTGGTTGTTGGCTCGTCTGCCTTTTGAGGGTTTTCAGTGCTTCTCCACGGACCGTCCAGGATGATTACTATTTTTTTTATATTTTAACTGAATACTAGCAAGCTTCCTCAAGAAGCTTACAGTCACGATGAATATGGGTTACCTCAATAGGCTTCCCATCAGCTAACTCTATAGTGTACGGGGTATCAAGAAGAGTAGGAACCATCCCTAGTTGTTTGCTAAGTTTTGATGACACAAAACCATAGTCCGCACCAGTATCATATAAAATAGAAGCAAGAGTGTCGTTCAAGGAACACGTACCCGTCACGACATTGTTATCCGTCCTAGCTTCGCCAGAGCCAATCACAAATGCTCTTCCACGAGCCCCATTGTTGTTGTTGCCATTGTGGTTGTTGTTGTTGCCAGTCTTGTTACCACCACCGTTGTTATTATTACCCCTGTTGTTACTATTACCATTCAGCTATGGACAGTCCCTCCTGAAATGATTCTCACTTCCACACTGAAAACAAGCTTTACCACCTTTCTGTTGTTGCCCCTGCTGTGCTGCTGGCTGATTTCCTGGGATATACACCCTACAATCCTTTTGGTTATGCCTCATCCTGCCACAGCGATCACACTTAATATTGTTACAAGCCCCAGTGTGATGCCTATTGCACTTGTTGCACTTAGGTTGGTTTCCCTAATAACCTCCCTGAGAGTTATTACGGTTGTTACTATTGCCATGGTTGTCATGCCTCTTATTCTATTGCTGCTGCTGACTGCCATTTACTCGGGGTTTGCCAGATGCATTCCCCCACTTCCTCTTGTTATCATTAGTACCAGAAGATGAAGCACCACGAGGGGGTAATAATCCCTCTTCCATCTTATGATCACTCAGCTGGCAAGCCATACGAATAAACCGCTGAATGTCGTTGAGGTTAGCAGCAGTAACCATACTCTTGATTTGGGGTCACCAAGCCCTTGATGTATAACTCAATCCTTTTGTAGGGCGGGTTGGAGTAATTTGGGCACATTGCCGCCAACTCATTTGATCTAGTGGTATAGCTCTCAATCTCCGATCCCACCATCTTTAGATTGAGATACTCAGTCTCCAGCTTTTGAATCTCATCTCGAGGACAGTACTCCTCTTTCATCTCCAGCTTCCCCTACGTTGAAAAATTTATATAATAATAGTAATAATAATAATAATAGTTATAATAATAATAATAATTATTATTATTATTATAATAACAATATTTTTTGAGATGTGCTACCCGCATATCAACTTCGAAGCTTTTGGGAAAACTGTATTACATGCTTTCATTAGAGCTAGATCTCTATCTGTAATAATTACGCGTGGCTCCATACACTCTTGCAGCAAATCTCTGAGCCTCTCTTTAACGATAAATGCATGGGCGACACAAAACGACTTGTTTGTCGATGTCACACCCACAATTTGAACAAACGAGACTCTATACTCGTTTGTTTTGTAGGTGGCGTCAATACAACACATGTGGGAAGGCACGCCAGAGATTGTACAAGACCTGGTGTACAAAGAAAATATCCTCAAAAGCATATGTCTCCGGATTATGCCGGGTGTAGTATGTAAATTTATTTTCAACCAAGAGACTCTCGAGTATCTGCATAACGATAATATTAACAATATTTAATATTTAACAATTATAATTATATTTAATAATAATATAAGCTAAATCTCTATCTGTAATAATTACGCGTGGCTCCATACACTCTTGCAGCAAATCTCTGAGCCTCTCTTTAATGATAAATGCATGGGCGACACAAAACGACTTGTTTGTCAATGCCACACCCACAATTTGAACAAACGGGACTCTATACTCGTTTGTTTTGTAGGTGGCGTCAATCAACAACACATGTGGGAAGGCACGCCAGAGATTGTATAAGACCTGGTGTACAAAGAAAATATCCTCAAGAGCATATGTCTCCGGATTCTGCCGGGTGTAGTATGTAAATTTCTTTTCAACCAAGAGACTCTCGAGTATCTGCATAACGATAATATTAACAATATTTAATATTTAACAATTATAATAATATTTATATTTAATAATAATATTTAATAATGATACTTGCATTGGAGTTTGGTCGCCTTACATTGTGCGTTTAATCTTGTTTATGGTATTGTGTATGTCTCGTAGAATGCATACACTATTCGGGTATTGTTCTCTAATAGGCAAATGTATGTTTAATGGGTCCATTCCGTGAAAATAAAGCCTTTCCACCATCTTTTCGTCAAGCGGTGTTAGCCTCCTAGCAAACGCGTGACCCTCAGCATGTTTAAAAGGGTCGTGGTTATGATTCGGGTTTATTACCTGCAACTTCCAACCATTGTTGCCTAGCTTCCCTTTTAACGTAAAGGGACAGTTAATCTTTTTGCTACCTGAAACCCGTACTGTGGCTTTAGTTTGGTGTTCGCCACCACGGTCGCATCTTAGCCATATCTTAATTTTTTTAATCAGATCCCTTTCCTTTTGAAATAGAACGTCCGGTCACTATGACGTAACCGCTAGCAAGGGCTCTATCATAAAGCCATTGTTTCAGCTCTTTAACAGACCCGAATACCTAAAATTTATATAAGAGGATAGTCTAAATTTATACTAGTCTAAATTATATACCACTGTAAATAATACCTAAAATTTATATAAGAGGATAGTCTAAATTTATACTAGTCTAAATTATATACCACTGTAAATATATACTAGTGTAAATAAATAAACGCACCTGATCAGTTTGATACGAAACATCCGGGTTAGGTTCCACTTTCATGTCAATACCTTCAGAAGCACATTTCTCGTTGTCATCATCTTCCTCAAAGCCGTTATCACCTTCCTCGAAGTCCTTAGCACCATTCCCACTCGAATGGTAAGTCTTGTGTGTACCGCGTGTAGCTTGGTGGCACGAAAAATGACTCCTCTTCCTCTACATATTCCTGGTTCAGATCGGGCAGCATATTCCCGTTATTACCACGAACCCCGTATTTAAACTCCTCGTCACCAACTTGAACCACAGGTCCGAAAACGCTTTCAGAGACATAGGACTCGTTTAGAGACAGGGCATTGGTTGAAAAACTATGTAAATATGGCGAGATGGGTCGAGGGAATAGTGGTGGTGATGTTTGAAATGAGGAAGAAGCTGCTCCCGTAGGTGTTAAATTCTAAAAAACGACGGGCCGTGGAGGCCTCGATGGGCCGTCAAGGATTTAAATGCCCAAACCTACCACTTTTTCATGGACCGTTGAGGCCTCCACGGCCCGTGGGAAAAGCACATTTTTAGACCTTTTCAGTCTGAACCTCCTGCTTTTGCAGGGAGTTCAGACTGACACCTCGTCCCTCGCATTAGGATAGACCGTGGGGCCTCCACGACCCGTCGTTTTTCACTTTTTTGTATAAGGACGGGCCGTGGAGACCCCCACGACCCGTCGTTTTTCAGTGATTAGGCCTTCACAACCCGCCCTAGGGGATGTATAAATAACATCACCCTTTGTGATATCCTAATTTAGGTGAAGTTCCAAAATAATGTTAAGGCAAATTCCTAACGAGAACCTCCCAGTTGTGTCTTTTGTCTTACCTTTACATCCATACCACACTTGCGTTTATATGTATCTTTATACACAAAAGGTCCCAAGCGACAGGCTGATATATATAAATATGTTTCAGACATGTGTTATTGTGGGTTTTATTTGAGAAATTTTGAGGTAGAAAGTCTTTGCCCTAAAAGTTTAGTTACGGCACGAAACATGGTTCAAGTTACCTGTTATCATCAAATAATGCTTACACTATGCGCGTTTTAATGGTATTTTGAAACACACGTATAAACTAAGAATTTGATCATATATCTTAAATACGCTGCTAGACTGATAACAAGCATGGGCAGATGAATCGCAATGATGAAATCATGAATGCGTACATTTTCGATTCAGAATGGTTTTTTTGTCTTGTTCAGTGTCCTATATCTTTAATGTGTTACCTTCTCCTCGTAGATCTACTCGTATTTTTTGTGGGTCCTTTTCATATTAATAGCAGAAGCCTTATTATGAGTGTTATGATAAAGACGAAATAGGCAGGAGAGAGAGAGAGAGGGACTTGTGACAATGGCAATGGACATTTTGCTGTTGCCAGCAGGCTAAACTTGTGGCCCTCCCTTACGATGGGGACATTCTAACTCTACCTTTTTTATTTTGTTTGATTCGGTTTATCATTAAAAGTAATACTGGCAAATCTACTATACTGGTGACAAGGATGAGTAGATTAATTGCATCACTAACACTATAAAGAGTGAGGGTGGAAAGAGGAAGATGAAGCGTTATGTGGCACCTGTGGAACCCATAATTTAAAAAAAAACAAAAACAAACAAACCAATCAGCAGTAGCCACGTCGTTCCACCTTTTGCCCCCGCCAAGGAAAATTCCACCGCCCTAAGGGCTCACGCCATGTTCCCCCCACTTAGGGATGGTGTAGAGGGGAGGGGGTTTTCACGCCCATTTCCACCCCCACTCCGGACCGTCTAAGACGACTATGGGTTACGGGGACAACCCAAATGAGTTGTCTTCCAATAGGTTGTTCTTCATGCCACTTAAGCCCCACCTTATCAGAGTGGGTTGTCCTTATATAGGGGACTAACTAAGGATATGGAGACAACCCTCACCTTTTATTTTTAATTATTTTTTTTTAACTTTATTATTATTTTTTTAGGCAAAATGAAATTTATTAATCCCATCTTTTTTCAGTTGACCGATAATAATCCCACCTGAGTTTATTCTTCTCACCAGTCCCACTTTTCAGACATTTTACTCTCAACGCACCCCTCGTTAACTCACACTAACGTCGTTAGTTGACACTCACAATTCTAGCTGATTATTCACCGGATTTGAAAGAATGAATTGAGACGCAGATATTGGTATGTTCAATTACAGAAATAAGCATGGTTCGTCGGTTGTAGGTTGATGTTCTCCTCGGATGGGATGACCGGAACCGACGATTAAACCATCAAACCATGCTTAATTATGCAATTGAACATACCAATATCTTCATCTCGATACCCTCTTTCAAATCCTGTGAATAGCCGCCTAAAATTGTGAGTTTCAGCTAACGACGTTAGTGTGAGTTAACGGGGGGTGCATTGAGAGTAAAATGTCTGAAAGGTGGAACTGGTGGAAAGAATAAACTCAGGTGGGATTAATAAATTCCATTTTGCCTTATTTTTAATTATATTTCAAAGTAATAATAATTTATAAAAAATTAAGATAAATACTATAATTAATAAAAAAAAATTAGTTACAACATAAATAAACATAAACTTAAAAAAAAATACAAGAGTTCCTAAAATTTTAATAATCTAGACATACTTTTTCCGTATGTTTTCACGCAATTTTGCCAAAGCACCACGATTGGCTTCGGGCAAAGTAGAAATGTCAATCGACAAAATTTTAAATTCCTCGAGTGCTTTCGATTTTTCTATCAACCTGATCTTTTTGTTCTTGACTCGTATCTTTTCGGCTTGTGCTTTGTTGAAAGCTTCAATTTGGGCCCGTATATCATCGAGCCTGGAACCGCCCCCACTCCCGCTACTTGATGTGACTTTTTTTTTTTTTTTGCAGCCGCCGCTAGCTTTTGAGCTTGGTCCCAACCTATTTTAGTAAAAAAATAATTAATAAGTAACAATTTAAAACAAAAAATTAACAGCCTATGGGACGTGGCTCCTCCTCAATCAGTTGCTCGTCAAACTCCGCCTCCTCGTTTATATCGATGTTCAGTGTACGGCTTGTGCCTCCTGCGCCTACCGCACTATAACATCCTTCCTCAGAAGTTTTACTACGTTTCGCTCTACGAACCTCGTTTGGCACCGTCGCCCACTTTCGATCGGCTTTTAAAATTGATCAAGCCCGCACGTGCGAGAGAATGGGTTAAAGAAATAGAGATATTTGTATAAGAATTAGAAAGAATGATTTGGTTTTATAGTTTGAAAAAAAAAGTTTTTTTTAAAAGGTTACCGTTAGTTTTCCAACGGTCAAAAATAATAATAATAACAAAATAACAGAGGAGGCCCGTTCAATTCGTCCCATATAGGACGTTAACGACGAGGACGAGACAACTGAGGCGGTGTAGCCGTCCTGGATGGTCTGGAATGAGGCATGGGACAGTACCATACCCATTAGTCTAAATAAATAAACTTTCACATCTATACTATATATAAAGCATGAGGGAAGGATGACGGTAAAACTTAAGTAAATACAACCTTTATTGCTTATAGTACAATGCTTGTTGAAGTCATTTAGGGGGTAAAATTGTCTTTCTACCCAACTATTAAATTGTTGAAAAATTAATTTAAGCATAATTATAAAATTGATGAAGAAATTAACAATAATGTGGTGACTCTTTACATTCATAACCTCCATGTCTTTATTATGTTTGTATCAATGTTATAGTCTTATAAATATTATTTGGTATCTAAATAATGGGGTGACGTTTCACATACATAACTTACATATCTTTCAATTTTTATAGCCTTATAAATAGTTGTCTTTTATTTGGTATATGAAACATATCAATGAATAAAGTTCTCTCTTCCTTCCTTCATTCTTTCTTTCCATACATGATGTTTAGAGTCTTCTTCTCATGTTTATATAACTTGTATGTAGGTTGCTACTATATTGTTATTTTCCAACACGTTATTAGCACAAGATTTCTTGTTGCTCTTTGTTTTAGCAATCTTAATAATGCAGTCTTAAAATCGTATTTGAAGGAGCGCAAACAGGCTGAAAAGTATGATACACGAAGATCAAGTGGTGAAACCATGTATTACATGTTGCCAGCAAAACAAGATAGATTTAATGAAACCGACATTTCTTCTGCCTAACAAGTTATTAAATTTAGAATCATTAGTACTAGGTTTATTTTTGAAGTCACTTAATTCTTAGTTTCTTACTTAAATACTATGTTTTACTTGTAATGTAAACCACTGAGTTTTTACTATAATCACACATATACATACATTCATATTCTTTTCACGGCTAATTCTTTTATCATTAATTTTGGAGTTGTGTCTATATATAGTTAATGAATTCGGATACTTTTGTAAACAAAATAATATTAAACCAACGAGATATGTAAAATAACAAGTTAATAAATTGGCATAAAAAAATTCGTGTCTAAAATTTGTAGCAAAGACCATAGTTAAAAATACCTAGCAAAAATGGTAATTAACATTTTCATAGCAAAAACCGTGTATAAAAATCCATAAGCAAACATTTTTGTAGCAAATTCTATAGCAAACATTTTGGTATTAAGTAAATACAACATTTATTGCTTATAGTACAATGTTTGTAAGTCATTTAGCGGTAAAACTGTCTTTCTACCTAAATATTAAATTGTTGAAGAAATTAATTTAAACATAATTATAAAATTGACGAGGAAATTAATAATAATGTAGTGACTTTTTACATTCATAACATCCATGTCTTTATTACGTTTGTATAAATATTATAATCTTATAAATAGTGGTCATGTATTTGGTATATAAATAATGCGGTGACTCTTCACATGCATAACTTACATATCTTTCAATGTTTATAGACGTATAAATAGTGGTCCTTTGTTTGGTAACTAATTTGTTGTACTAGCATGGAGGTCATGGGTTCAATACCCACTAACAACTAACATTAGAAAAAATTTGGTCGTTCAAAAAAAACTGGTATATGAAACATATCAATGAATAAAGTTCTATTTTCCTTTATTCTTTCTTTCCATACATGATGTCTAGAGTCTTCTTCTCATGTTTATATGACTTGTACGTTGGTTGCTACTAGATTGTTGTTTTCTAACACGTTATTAGCACGAGTTTTCTTGTTGCTCTTTGTTTTTTTTTTCCACTTTGAATCCATAGTCTAACCTCGTCTTGTGCCGATACGTTTACATAACAATGTAAAAATATAACCGTCACATGTAGGTTGTTGTTATAGCCACTGGAATCAAAAGTGATTAGAAATCACAATCAATCTAATCCATCTCCATTCACAATTCAAGTAATAAAAACATACCTTTTTCTTTGTGATGTATATACATAAAATACGAAAGAACAATTTTAGACGCATTTACTGATTTGTGTAAATTTTTTCTTCAATTTTAGATTACTTTTTTTTTTATTCAGACCCACCTTATTTTCCTTGCAAAATTGGTTATGTTGTATTTTTTTTAATGATTTTTGTATGGTAGGATTTAAATTAAAAAAAAAAAGGTTGTTTTATTATAGCTATCTAATAATCAATCAAAATTTTCGTAGCATAATTTGTTCCCATTATTGGTTGCTAATCATAATTTGAGTATAGAAGGTGATGGGGTGAGGGTTGCTTGGTTATGTAAATATTGCAAACGGAGGCCAACGATTTTAATGGTCTGTCGTTTCTCTTTTATTGTTAATCTCAAACACTATTAAAATTCTTTAAAAGCCAATTGTTTTTTCACTCAAATTGAATGAATTAGTAATTGAGATTTTAATTAAAAAAATTGAATTCCGGTCTGGTTCATCCGGAGCTTGAAATGTTTTGATTTTTTTTAATTTAGAATATAGAGATGAATAAAGATATGGAACGGTAATGACACCATGGCATAATTTTTTGTCGTCTTCTCAACTAAGTTAGTAGTTTGTTAACTAATTAATAGTTTGTTTATATTTATTTTCTACAAGTCCAACAACCATCTTAAAAATAAAATCCATTAACAATATATTTACTAGATCTAGCACACTTTTAAAATCAAATACTACACAATATATCATGAGAGAATCGATAAACTAACAGTAACAAATATCGCGCGATAAATTGTCTTCCCGCAGCAACGCGCGGGTTCCCCACTAGTAGATACTATATAAGAAATGTTTGAGCTCGTGTGTTGGGTTTGTACCCTGGCAAAGACCTTGGCTATTGTAATTTGGGGCCATGATCCTAAAAGGCTTTAAGAAGCCCATGTCAATTGGGTTTTGGGCCGTTTTAGTGTCTTTCGAGAGGTAAAAAAAAAAAATACCACATCTATATCTATATATATATATATATATATATTGCAAAGGGATTAATCATACCTGTCATACTCTTTTGCAATCTCTCATTTGAGAGATGCCACATAGGATGTGATGTAACAACTTTAGACCAATTAAAAAAAAGAAATAAATATGGTTTAACCTAATCTATTAAATATCTAATCTACTAAATGTAAATATTAAATCTTTATTATTTTTTCTCTCATGTTTCCTCCCATAACTTTTAAACGTTAATATCTTTTATATACGAGATTTTTTAAAGAAAAAAATTACACCAAACTAACGAGCGTTTTATTATCTTTCCAACGAGTACCATAGTGCTATATAAAAAACGGAGAAAAAAAACGACTATTTTTTGTAACCCGACTGATATTGTGTCAGGTTTGGGATTAGTTTAAAAAAAATTGTGGGTTTGGGTCGGGCCTGAGATTAGGTGATACCCGACCCAATTACCCGAAACCACATACCCAAATACCCGAACTATATACCCAAGATTTTTTTTAACGCATCACATAACCTTTAGGGCTTAGACTAATGCGTTCGATATTTCAATAAATAACTTTTTTTCCTTATTTCATGTTAATTCTTTTAAGAATGATCGATTACAAACTTCCGAATTCATTTGACATTATATAATATTTTGTAATGGCACTAGATTTATACCCCGACGCAGAGATTCGTTTTTTTATATTAGAATATGATAACTTATGGCAGAGATTTGTTTAAAAGAAATAAATAAATAAATAAATAAATAGTAATATTCATTAATTATATATTGGCAAGTCATTAATTATGTTGTCATAAGATATTTTATTTTGTCATATTAGATATTTCAGCTCGGGACGCTCCCGGGATAAAAACTAGTTATATATATAACATTTGTGATCCTTACAATAGTAATCTCGGTAAACGCGAGATAAAAGGTCTTCAGTTTCGAATTAATTACGAAAATGTCATCGCAGTAATTTTATTATTAAAACCAAAATAAAAGGCCTTTAGTTTCGAGGTAATTACAAAAAAGCCATCGCATTACTTCTATTAGTAAATCCTCTTTTTCAAGTGGTGGTTCGTTGCGATCGCGATGACAGAGACGCCGTCGGCGGGTGGCCAAGATCGTAGATGTTTTCTTTTACCAATTGTTTTCCGGCGGTTTAGGCGTTTTGCTCGCTGCAACGCGCACCGGCATACCGATGGAACAATACGACTCTCTGCGTTGTGTTATCTGATTAGCAGACCCTCGCAATACCGTTGGTGTAACTCCGCTGTTCGTCGGAAAAATCTACAGGTTCTCACAAATCGGCGTCGGTTATGTTTCTACGCCGCGCTTAGCGCGACGCGTATTTTACTATGGGACGTGGCTCCTCCTCAATCAGTTGCTCGTCAAACTCCGCCTCCTCGTTTATATCGATGTTCAGTGTACGGCTTGTGCCTCCTGCGCCTACCACACTATAACATCCTTCTTCGGAAGTTTTACTACGTTTCGCTCTACGAACCTCGTTTGGCACCGTCGCCCACTTTCGATCGATTTTTAAAATTGACCAAGCCCGCACGTGCGAGAGAATGGGTTAAAGAAATAGAGATATTTGTATAAGAATTAGAAAGAATGATTTGGTTTTATAGTTTGAAAAAAAAGAAGTTTTTTTTAAAAGGTTACCGTTAGTTTTCCAACGGTCAAAAATAATAATAATAACAAAATAACAGAGGAGGCCCGTTCAATTCGTCCCATATAGGACGTTAACGACGAGGACGAGACAACTGAGGCGGTGTAGCCGTCCTGGATGGTCCGGAATGAGGTATGGGACGGTACCATACCCATTAGTCTAAATAAATAAACTTTCACATTAAAGAAAACGGCTAGATAACCAAATTGGTTTTAATTGAACTCGAAAAGGTAATTTAATAATAGAAGTTTCATTAAGGATAAAGAAAATAGTTTCGCTTTTAAAATTAAAAGTTTAAACACCATAAATTTATCAAAGTTTTATTAATTTAAAATCAAATTCGCGATAAAACTATTAACGTAGTATTAAATGGGGTATTTAAAATTTGATTGTTCTGAGAATTGAAAAGCATTTCAAGCTTATCACGAACAAACATAAAATTGGATTTTACTAAAAATTTAACTCTTATCTTATTTATTTCACGGGAACTGATCCATGGGCGACCGAAGACAAGGCGACCGAAGACTCGGTAATGAGGAGGCTAATCATTCACGATCATCAGAAGGGGAAATCAAATACTTCATTACTAATCTTCCAGATAGCTGCAGCGGGGATGATTTGGAACGACTTCTTAAAGATCATGGAGAGGTTTCAAAGGTGTATATTGCTAGGAAGAGAGATAAGGTGGGACGTCGATTCGGTTTTGTTAACATCAAAGTGCCAAGGAATAAAGGAGATTTAGAAGACAAGATGCAGAATCTATGGATTGGTTCTTACAAGCTTCGAGCAAATATTGCACGATTCACAGATCCAGAAACGTTTGTTCATAAGGATGAGGAGTTTCCGGCCCTCAACAAAGATAAAGCTCCAGCGATTGATCCTTTGAAATCGGATGCCAAGTTTCAACGACAAAAGATTGGCGTTTCGTTTAAAGAAAGGTTAACTGGTGTGAATGAGTTTGCTACAGAAGAGAAGATAGTGGTTATCCCGGATTTGGTTAACGAGTTCAGCGACATTCATGATAGGGCTTTGGTGGTATCGGTCTTTGATGTGGATGGTCTTAAACGGATCCCTGGACTTTTGGAAGACATCAGTGCTGAAATTAAAGTTCAATATATGGGAGGGCTTTCAGTTTTAATCACTCTCCCTTCGAACGAGATTGCGAAAAGTATTCGAATCAAGTTTCTTCGTCATACGGATATTGTCAAGACTGTGACGTTATGGAGAGGACAATCTTTTCACTTTGAAAGGATTGCTTGGCTTAAAATCCAAGGCTTACCGTTGAATGTGGTTTGTAATGATACGATGAATAGGATTGGCTCACTGTTTGGGACCGTGGTGCATAAAGCCAATGTGAAACAATTGGATAATGATCTTTCTTATGAATATGTGGCTGTTCTGGTCGGTGAAGCTAGACGAATTATGGAAGAAGTCGTCATTCAATGGAGAAGACGCAAATTTAGAGTGTGGGTCATGGAAGAGTATGCTGATTGGATGCCAGATTTTTTGTTCCGTCATCAAGGTGGTGGCTCCTCTGCCAACTCCGACGTGCGGTCCAATAATTCTCCGGTGGGAAATTACGATGGCGCAATCAATGTTGCAATCAATGACGCTGATATGGTAAGTCCGGAAAAAATGGTCGAAGATACGTTAATTGGAGAATCACAGGAAACACCGGATTTCGTGCAAGTTCCTAAAAATAAGAGCGCGAATTTTGGTAACTCATCATTGCATAATAATAATGTTGACATGTCAAATCAATTTAAATCTCTTGCTGACTGGGAAGATACGGATAAAGTGGAGTTTTGTTTGAATTCTGATATTATTAATGGGCCACATCCTTTATCCGAAAACATTTTGGGCCAGGCTTTGAACAAAACAACCAGCCAATCTAATAAGAAGACTCATAAATCTTTCAAGCCCATAATGGTCTCAACTGATGACAGGCTAAATCCTCTTAAAAGGCCCAGATTAGATTTTGATCCATCAAGCTTGGACCCCTTTGGGTTGGATGCTTTGCTGGGTTTGAATAATGTGATGACCGCTGATGGAACTGAAGCTATTCGAGAGGACGTTACTTGTAACACTGATCAGGTTTTTGGGGAAAAAATACAAGCTGTCAGGTCTAAAGACAAGGAGATTGATCTTAATTCTCAACCTGAGAATAGTGGTGTCTCTCGTGGGATTGATAACAGAGAAATGGGGCACGACGTTGATCTAGCTCCTGCTTTGGAACAGAATACAGGGGTTCGAAAAGAATTGGAGGAAACGATGAAGATGGGTTCCAAGCTAGGTGCGCAACTTGACAATTTTGAGCCTTTGGTTCAACGAACGATTGTGGAAGAAGGTCAACAACCAGGTAAAGTATGAATTTTCTGTCAATTAATGTCAAAGGGATTGGGGCATTTGGAAAGATTGATTGGGTTAAAGGCCTCAAGGTTAAAAATGAGGTTTCTTTTCTGGCGATTCAAGAAACTCAAACGGAGAATCTGGTTAATTTTAATTGGTTCAAGCTTGGGGTAATGTTGATTTTGATTTTGATAAGGTCGATTCAGATGGGAGATCGGGTGGTTTGTTGAATGTTTGGGATACTAAAGTTTTTACTAAATGTTCGGCTTGTCAGGATCAGAATTGCCTCCTTACTAGTGGTAATCCGGTTGCTGACGGGACACCCTTGCATATTTTGAACGTTTATGGTCCGCAGAGTGTTGTCAATAAGAGGAGGCTTTGGGATCGAATTAGGGGGGTGATGAGTTCTAAGGTGGGGTTCTGGATCCTTCTTGGTGACTTTAACGCTGTGCGTTATCCTGAAGATCGAAAAAAATTTGAGATTTATTTATGCCAGCACCTTAGATTTCAATACCTTTATTGATGACATGGGTTTGTTGGAATATAAGATGAGGGGGAGTAAGTTCACCTTCATGGTTGGTAATGAAGATGGTTTGAAGTGCAGTAAAATAGACAGGGTTTTGGTATGCCAAGGCTTTTTTAATAGATGGTCACAAGCCGTTTTGAGAGCTCTTCCTAGAGAGAAATCGGACCACTGTCCTCTTTTGCTCACTTTAGTTGATACTAACTTTGGTCCTAAGCCTTTCAGGTGGTATAATTCTTGGTTGGAAAGAGACGGATGTGAAGCTTTAGTTATTAATGTTTTAGATAATGAAGTTTATGAGGTAGCCCCGGTGACGTTATCACTGCTAAATTCAAAGCTTGTAGAGAGGCCCTTAAGTCGTGGAGATTGGAGTTGATTAATAAAGAAAGTGCCGATTTGAAACATATGCAAGCTGAGATCGAACGCCTGGAAATTCTTATGGAAGATAAAGATTTAGAAGAAGAGGATGTCTGGATTTATGAAGAATGTAAAAAGGGAGTTAATTATATTGATTATCTTCGGCTCCTAGATGTGAAACAAAAATCTAGGATTCGATGGGCGGCTAAGGGTGATGAGAATTCGGCTTTTTTCCACTGCATTGTTAATGGGAGAAAGGCCAAAAATAATATTCCGGGCCTTATGGTTGACGGGAATTGGGTTTCTAAACCATCCTTGGTTAAGAGATCTGTTTTCCGGTTTTATCGTGATTTGTTTGCTTCTAAAGTCAAAAGAAGGCTGGCTTTGTTTTTGGACAATATTAGAGTTCTTCCTGATGATACCAGCTCTGTTTTGGATGTCGCTTTTTCTAAGGAAGAAATTAAGACAACGGTCTTTGAATGTGGCAGTGATAGGGCTCCGGGCCTTGACGGTTTCAATTTTTCTTTCTTGAAACACTTCTGGTCCTTTTTTGAAGATGATTTTTTCAATTTAATGGCTGATTTTTTTGAGACAGGTTTGATTAATCACGGTTTTAGTGCAGCGTTTATTACTCTCATTCCCAAGATCAAGAACCCGATTGGTTTAAAGGACTATCGGCCTATTACGCTGATTGGTATTATCTCTAAAGTTATTTCTAAAATTTTGGCCAACCGAATCAAGAAGGTGATGCACTTCATTATTTCTGAGAATCAAAGCGGTTTTCTTTCGGATCGTTTTATTCTAGACGGCCCTTTAATAATTAATGAGGTGTTGGCGTGGTTGAAAAAGAAGCGAGACAAGGCGTTTTTATTCAAAATAGATTTTGAGAAGGCCTACGATAATGTAGATTGGGCTTTCTTGATTTCTATTTTAAGACAAATGGGTTTCTCAGATAGATGGTGCAAGTGGATCGATGGGGTTTTAAAGTCGGCTCGTTCATCGGTGTTAGTCAACGGCTCTCCCACTTTTATTTTTCAATGTGAAAAAGGGCTAAGGCAAGGTGACCCGCTATCGCCTTTCCTTTTTCTCATTGTTATGAAGGCCCTCACTTGTCTTATTAATAAAGCGTCGGCTCTTGGCGACTTTGATGGTATTCAGCTTGGTGAAACTGGGCCTTCTATTTCCCATTTGCTCTATGCTGATGACGCCCTTATCTTGGGGAAATGGTCGGTTGAAAATTTTTCCAGGATGCTTCGCGTCCTCCGTGTTTTTCATGTTTGCTCAGGTTTAAAGATCAATTTACACAAGTCCAATATTTATGGTATTAATAGCACTGAAGAAGATCTTTCCTTTATGGTCCAATTCAGTGGGTGTAAACAAGGTGAGCTTCCTTTTGATTATCTTGGGATTAAAGTTGGTGCAAACATGAATCGTATAAGAAATTGGGCTTCGGTGGTTGATAAATGCAAGTCCCGTCTCAAGTCTTGGAAAGCCAATACTCTTTCAATAGGGGGACGGCTTATTCTTATCAAATCGGTCCTTTCGAGCCTTCCTTTGTATTATTTCTCCTTATATAAAGCGCCTTCTAAGGTGATCGAAGATATTGAAACTATTATGAAGCGTTTTCTATGGGCGGGAGATGAGAATGTTAGAAAGGTGCACTGGGTAGCTTGGGAGACGGTTACGAGACCTAAGAAGGAAGGGGGATTGGGTGTTGCTAGATTAGCCGATGTTAATTTGGCGCTTTTAGTTAAATGGTTTTGGCGGTATAAAAAAGAAGTTTCCTCTTTGTGGCGCAATGTGGTGAATTTCTGTCACGCTTATAGCAATAACTGGGAATTGCTTCCTTTCAACCGGGCCCTATCAAGTGGTTGGAAATCGTTGGCTGTTTTCATAAATAAAAGACTGCTGGTAATGGACTCCACGCTGCAATTCAGTGCAGTTGTGGGTAATGGTACACACATCCGTTTTTGGCTGGATAAGTGGTGTGGTAATGAGCCGCTTTGTGTGTCATTCCCTTCCTTATTCAGGCTCGCTGCTAATAAACAAGACCCTATTGCTAATTGTTGGGATAGTCAATGTCTTGACTGCTGCTGCATATGGAAGCGGCCGCTTTCCTCTAATGCTGAAGTTCAGGAGCTGATGCAGCTTCGGCAATCGATCGGTAATTTGTTTTTATCTTCTAATGCTGACAGGTGGCGCTGGGAAGGTAATAAGGATGGGGTTTATCATGTTGCCGAGTTTAAAAATCTTTTGGTTCGTCAGAATGGGTCGGCTAGGAACTCGGTTATGAAGTGGGTCGCTTGGGTTCCCTTGAAAGTCAAAATTTTTGTCTGGCGCGTGGAGATGGACCGCATCCCGACTCGTTTGGCTCTTCAAAGGCGCAATATTATTTTAACCGATGTCTCTTGTGGTTTGTGTGGTGAAGTTGATGAATCCTCTATTCACATGTTTACGGCCTGTGAATGGTCCTGTGGCTTCTGGGCTGCGATAGGTATGTGGTGTAAACTGGGGCCTATTTTCGCTTTCGACATCAAAGATTTACTTCTCCTCCCTGCTGAGAAATCGAAGAAAGAATCCAGAAAGGTCATTCAAGGGATTGTCATGGTGTCTATGTAGGTTATTTGGGCTGCCAGAAATGAGAAGATTTTTAGAAACAAAGATGTTAAGATAGGTGAACTAGTTGTGAAAGTTAAGTCTCTTTCTTTTCTTTGGCTTAAGTCTCGGTCTAGGTACAATCAGATTGTCTGGAAAGATTGGGCGTCTTATCCTTTGTACATGATGTAGTTTTGTTCTGCTTCGGTCCTTGTTTTAAGGGCCGGTAGCTTGTTTCTAATGAAGTTCACCTTTTAAAAAAAAAAAATACATATTAAACCATATCTCAAATTAAAATTGATATTGTTTGCCACCCTAAATAGGTGACATTTAAAGGGATCTATCCTAGATCGGAGAGATCCCTTTATCTGTCGTTACCCTACATTAGGTTTATGGGCATATCACTTAAAGTGGTCTCAAGTGGTGTAGTTAGGATTAAACGTATTAATGCTTGACAACACTCGTCATGCAACCCCAAACCTGATAAATGTTTAATTGACATAATTTGTAATCATTATCCACCCGCGTAGTAATTCTAGTGGACAGTGCTTAGCCATTCACTATATATTGATAAAACGGGATCTCAAATTACTAAATAATTTTTTTTTTTTTCAATTGGGTTGTAAATTAAATCAGGAAATCAAGAATGAAAATACAACATATTTTTATTATGAATTTAGTAGATGGTTAAGAACAATAACATCCCCAACTCCCCTTTTTCACTAAAGTCCATTCTTGAAAAGGATAAACTCCATGACCCTAACTTAATGGATTGGTATCACAACTTGAAAACAGTTTTCAAGCGGGCCTTGCTCGTAAAAATAGGGAGAAACATATAGATCATTCTCTAAAGGTTTCCTATCTTATGTTGGCCACTATGATTCCTAAGCTCCAGCAAACTTGCGAAAATTTGTAAGCTTATAATAGGATACAGCAGTTAGAGGACATATTCCAACAACAACTAAGGCATGAATGATTTGAGGTGATCAGAATACTGATCGGATGTCGCATTGATGTGTTGCAAAACACATCTATTTTCTTATGTATTTTGAGTCGCTTTAAATTTTTTTTTTATTATTCATATTTGAATTTGAAAGGTTTCAAGAGAAAATAAATAAAATGGTTAACAAATAATAACTAGTTCCAAAAGATAAACGTGGACAGTTTAAATGAGTAAATATTTATCATACAAATTAAAGTTCTCTTGTTGATATATAATTCAAGGAGATGAGAAATTAAAATTAATTGATTTGTGTTGAGCCATGGCATTATAGCTTAGGCTGGGCGGTGTGGAGACGTCCCACCACCCTCATCTCACCTTTTTTGCCTTCGTTCCCGTCCTAACATCGCCCCAACCTCCGTCTTCGTCTCCCCCGTCCCCCCCTAGAGACGCTCGGGACGAATCAATCACAAACTCTCTCTTTATATTTTTGACCGTTTGAAAGTTTTGAACCGTTGCAATTAACGATCATTAATTTTTTTTATATGTAACAATCAAAATCATCTCATTTCTTATCAAAATCCTCTCTACTTTTTTATAAAAACATTCATATTCTCTTAAAAAAAACAAACAATGTCTTATCTATCATTGGTTGATTCGTCTACTTCGTCAAGCGAGGAAAACCAGGTTTTTATAAATGTGATTTGGGAAGCGGCACAATTAATTGTGGTAGAGGAAGACGAAGAAATGAGCTCGCAACCACGAACTAGGCAAGCGGCCATAAACAGAGACTGGGAGGGTAAGTGTATATATATTTTAGAATTTACTAGAAGCGATCCCGCGCTACGCAGCGGGAGAAACCAATTTTGAATGAAAGTTAAATGGAAATGTAGACGAAATAGTAATAACAACACTAATAAAAAAACCAAAAACTAAAATATTGTAAAAATAAAAAAAATTCTTTAGTTTTCCCCAACACCAATCGGTTCTAGAAGGTTTGGTTTATTTTTGGCCCATCGTGGTTTATAGCCCGTGTCAATTTGGCAAAAGAACTTAAAAGAACCCAAACTTGTTTTAAACCCAAACTGGTTTGAGGAAAAAAGGGGTTATCTCTATGCTAATTTAATGTAATGGACACTTTTCAAGCATTTTTTTCTCTATTTTATTGTCAAAGATGTTGAAGTATAAGTTTCTTAAAAAACACTTCAATATCTATTTAGTCTCAATAATTCATTTATTCGGAAGCACGAATAGAGAACTTGAACCAACATGAATATTCAGTAATAATTGCAACGAACTCATCTCCTCACGTACCTTCAAATTATATTCCGTGCAAGGGTAATTTTTTATATAATGTTCCTAATAAGTAATACAATGCTTTTTAGGGCTGCTAGTAGAAAAAGAAGTATAATCTATAGTTTGATTTAGTCAACAAATTATAGTTTTTAAACATTTGATAAACAGTTAAATAACTTAATATTATTACATATCATATTAAATATTGCTATTTTAATTTAAAGTAATATAATGCATTTGATAAAATGTTAAATAACTTACTCTTATTACATATAATTAATTATGTTATTTTAATTTAAAGAAAGTATAATATTTTCAATTTTATGTGTCGTGTCAACGGCATGATATTTAGAAATACATAACTTTAAGTCTATATATTTGCTCCTTAGTTGTATATAATAACATAATATTATTACTTATTTTGTTTTTATAAATTTCTTTAATTTTTTTTTTTGAAAGGTTAATTTCTTTTTAAATCCTGTAGTCTGTGGGACTTTAACCTAAGACCTTCCACAACCAAGGTGTTTTAAAGGCTTTGCCTTTGCCAATGGACCACCACCCCATTGGTAAAAAATTTCTTTAATTTTGTTTTATTCTAATTATATATGTATCTCTACCTTATTTTTTTTATTTATAAGTATAAAAATTAGTTCATTTAATTATAATTATAAGGTTATTAAATAAAGTATTAATTAGTTAGAAGTTTATATTAAATAATGTATTAATGATTTGATGTAAATTACAATGATGTCCTTCTATAATGAAGTTAAATTACCTTGTTGCACATCTAGAATGCACTATATAGTAGTATAGATATAGATATAGATATAGCAACTATTTTTTTTAGAATTTATATCACAAATGTTTTATGTTTTTAATTTATATCGTCACAATAGTTATATTTATTTACAACATACGTGTAGGTGCCCATGAGCGATTAGTAGCAGATTACTTTGTCAATCAACCGGTGTACACAGATGAGATGTTTAGGCGCCGGTTCCGAATGAGCCGTCGACTGTTCGTACGTATTGCCGATGACTTGGCTAGTTGTGACCCGTTTTTTACTTTACGATACGATGCTAGAGGCAAACGAGGGTTCAAAACTTTACAAAAATGCACAGCAACATTGCGCCAACTAGCTTACGGGACAACAGCCGATTCGTGGGATGAGTATTTACGAATGTCCGAAAGAACGACACGTGAATGCTTTTATAAGTTTTGCAAACGTGTTGTGAAGATGTACAACAAAAAATATTTGCAAAAACCAAACTCCAATGAAGTCCAGAAATTGTATGAGTTCCACCACGAAAAGTTTTATCGAGGCGATCAAGGCCATCCAACAATAATCTTAGAGGCTGCTGCGTCACAAGATTTATGGATTTGGTTTGGTGTTCCCAGATCTAATAACAACATTAATATCATTAATCAATCATTGGTTTGTGAGGATGTTGAAAAAGGAACCGGTCCGGATACAAGATTTACAGTTTCGGGGGTTGAGTTCAGGCGTGGGTATTATCTTGCTGATGGAATATACCCAACCTACTCTACACTCGTTAAAACTGTTCAGCACCCTTCCGACGAAAAAAGAAAGAAATTTGCTAGGTATCAAAAAGCGGTGCGAAAGGATATTGAACGAACATTTGTGGTTCTACAAGCAAGATGGCACATTATCGTAAACCCGGCACGTGCTTTCACACCCAAAAAACTGCGTTATTGTATGTATGCTTGTATGTTGCTGCATAACATTATCATCGAAGACGAAGGCCGAGCTATTTGTGAGTACGATGAAAACGCGGTAGAGGAGAATACTATTCCGGTTGGCCGAGAGCAGCAAGAGTTAAACGAATCCTCCTTACGTAGCGAGCACATACATTATCATCTTCAAGCCGACTCGATTGAATACATTTGGAACAATGGACACGACAACTAGTATTTAATTTTAAATGTTATGTAATGTTGTAGTTTATGTGATGAAGTGTTTTATTTTATTTTTTTTTTCTTTCTAACTAGAAACTTTTTATTGTAATTTTAGTATTTATTTTAACATTATATTGTCTATTTTTTACTTTTAACTATAATAAAAATTAATATTAAAAAAACTAATTAAATATCAATAAATGCAAGAAACATGGCTTTTTTCATGTCTCCACACCCTTGTCATGTCCCAACCAAGTGAACATGGGTGTTGTCCTAGGTGGCATTGAGACATGAACTTTTTCATGTCTCCACACTCCATAGCCTTAGTAGCATTTTATGGGAGGGATAAGGTTTGGGGACCATTTAGTCTTTGGTTCGATTATCACAAGTGGTTTTTTCTCGGATTTATTATTTATTGGGTTTACTCCTAAATTGGTGTGTATACATTATTACCTAGTAGAGATTTAGATGATCGGGTGGTTCCGTTAATGACATGATGATACTCCAGTGGTCTATAAACAATTTTAAAATTTTCGCTTACAAAAGATTTGTGTTGGAAAGAATTAAATGAGATGAGGTGAATGACGTAAGATTTTTTTTTTTTTTTTTTTGAAAGGTGAATTTCATTCAAAAAGAGCCACAAACGGTCCTCAAAACAAGGACCTCCGGGCACAAAAACGACGTTACATCAAAACCAATGGATATTTACACCAGACATTCCAATCTACACCTTTCAATCTAGATCTATTTCGAAACCAATAATACGATGTCATTTTAATGTTTTCCACTATTTCATTCCACAACACCCATATCGTAGTAAAGATAATACCTCTCAAGATGTATCTCGATTGCTTTGTTGTAGCTTGTAAATTTACTGTCTTCATTAAATTCGACACATCGAAAGCATATATTGGAGACAAACGGCACCAGAATTCAATACGAGACCATATCTCAGTAGCGAAGAAGTAACCGGTACACAAAAGAATTGTCGTCTCCAATGCCGAGTCACAAAGGATTCACGAATCGCTCGGCAATGCTATCCCATGTTTGATCAGCACCAACCTTGTCGGAAGACGATTAAGCAATGCTTTCCAAACCCTGATCTTAGATTTCAATGGTGCCCACCATTTCCATTTCATCTGGACATTATTAATTGGCAGAGGGAAGTTTGTAATCAGCTTCTTGGCTTTGTTTGTAGAATACATACCGCTATCATCGCCCTTCCACCTCCATTCATCGGTACCCCCTTCCAAAAATAGTCATGGATATTGGACAAAAGGCTGAATAACTCGTTTATTTCTTCGTGAGTAGATGGAGCCGTACGCCACTCCCAAAACATATTTTTGTTACCATCCACAACTCGTAACCTGGAAGAGACTGTGGCCCATTTCTTTTGTTAGAGCCTAAATAAATGTGGATATGTTATTCGGAGCGGTTCATCTCGAAGCCAAGAATCTACCCAAAAATTGATTGTCGACCCGTCACCCATAACACCAATGAAATAACTATTAAGAGTGTTAGCATTCTAAATCTTTTTCTCCCCTATTGTTAGTATTTGTTTCCAACAATCACTTGCCGAAGAAGTACATGGTAACAACGTCCATTTCCTACTCGACCCATGATATCCCATCACCACTCTCTTCCATAAGCAACTACCTTCTTTGAGTTACTTTTTTACTTGCACTTAATTATAAATGCAATTTGATGAGGGTCCGTCTATTGGCACCCCCCCAACTTTCTATTTCAACCCCCATCTGAAGCGCCTCGCTTAGGCCAAAGCGAGGCGCTTCAGTCAAATCAATGTCAGCCTGAATACGAGGTTGCATGGGAGTTTGAAAAACGTGTTCCAAGCGCCTCGCTTTGCCCAAAGCGAGGCGCCTGGATTAAGGGGGATGAACCTGGACAGTTTTTGGTGTTGGGAGGGTTTTGGGTGTTTTTTGTGTTTGTTTTGAAGTGTTTTTATTTTACCCTTTTTTTTAACTTTTTTTATTTAATTTAATTAACTTTTTACATTAGGTTAATTAATTTTTAAATTTAAAAAACAACGTGATAAATCTAATCAAACTATAATTAATCAAGTAATCTTAACTTTAACCTATTAATAAAGTGTTCGATTGTCAATGTGAGTGGATTAACTATTCACGGAGAATACCTTGTCGAGAAAGATTGAACGAATTAGCGAAACTTAATACGAATATAGTGGTTGATGGTCAAGGTGACGTCGTTTTGGTTCATAACATGCAAGTTTTATTTGGTTTGGGATTGAAAGGGTTGAGTGATCTTTTAACGTTTATAATCGGATATTTACTGTTTTGATCTCATTGTTTTTACTGGCTTGCAATTTATAATTTGGTGTTAGTTCATTTATTATTTATGGGTTTAATATTTATTAGACAATTAAACATTCAAAACAGACAACATATATATATAAACAAAAGATCAAGTGCATAATAATAATAATAATAATAATAATAATAATAATAATAATAATAATAATAATAATAATAATAATAAGTTTGTCCATACAAAAAAAATACAAGTAAAAAAAGTCTACTGCGGCGGTGGTGGTGGGCCCCCTGTGCTGGTCCACGGTGTGATGGTGTGCGTAACTGTACCTGCCAATGCGAGGCCATCGCCTGCATCGAGTCGACCGTCCACTCCTGAACCTCCCGGAGCTCACCAATGCGGCGATCGATGTCCTGTGCCACGAAACGCGCAGCAGGAGTGTTGGGTTATATTGAGACCACAGTTACCAGAATAGAGACTTTTGATAGTATATTGTATAGATTTATAGTTGAAGGACTTAATGTGTTATTATGGCATAGTTTTGTAGCTAAACCCTAATGCTGCGCACTTATCTACACGGGCTCTGCGCACTTAAGTTAAGTGCGCAGGCCTAGGGGTTTCCTATATAAAGGATGTGTGTGCACAGCATTGGGGTTAGGGTTTTGGTCATTATCTTTTGATAGCACAAGATAGGTGCGTACTTGCTGTAATCCATGGTTCTTCAGTGTTAAATCATCAATGGAATTATCGTATTATTCATCTTGTCTGTCGGTTCTTACAATTAGTTTCTTTGATTGTAGAAGATTAGTTACTTAAAACACCTAATTCATAGGTGTTTCTAAGTGATAACAATCTGTTGCACTTACAAGATCTAGCATTTGGGACTTACATTTTGGTATCAGAGCCTCTGTGCTCTAGATTGTATCTACTTTAAGATACCAAAACCCTCATCTTGTTAGTTTTTATTATCAAGATTATTTTCTTATGAACTTTAAAATTTAAGTGTTTTTCTTATATTTTGGTTTCAAATTTCGTAAAAATCGTGTTTCTAAAAGTTTAGAGTGTGTTATCTTGATTAGAAAATGGTTTGGAAAGGATTCAGCTGAGTTTTTTGTTTGTTACAGCTCGTTTTTGCGCACTTATTTCATATAACCTGCGCACTTATCTCATAAGTTGAGCACTTGTTTCTTAGTTTGAGTACTTGGCTCATATATTGCATACTTGTGACTGTGAGTACTTAAACTTGTGATTTTAGTACGCAGTCAGGGTTTATGCGCACTTATTGCATTTCCATTGTCTTGAGCACTTATTTAGGGTTTCTGCGTACTTAAACAGAAATCTTGGATTTGTGTGCACTTACTGAAGGTGTAGTCTTGAGTACTTGGCTAGGGTTTCTGCGAACTTAAAATCTTAAACGAGAGTTTATGTGTCTGCGCACTTATTTTAGTACGCAGGCTGATCAGTAAACACTAAGCACTTATCATGCCCAAGTGTTGACTGATCTGCGCACTTATCAAGAAACACAGCCACACGTATACTTCCGAGCTGCGCACTTAACAAAGACTACAACTTGACAAGGCTGTTTACATTCTTACAGGTTGCTGCATACTTATCTGGACTGCTGTGAACTTAATTGTGAACTTACCTGCGCACTTAGCTGTGTACTTACGGACTTGGACATTTTCTAGACTGATAACTAAAATCTGTTTAACTACATTCCTAAAATTCATCTAAATCATGGCTGGTAACAATAACAATTCAACAGTTAACCCTATCACTCAACAAGATCTTGAAACCGGAACCACTACCAGAGTACCTAAGTTAAAAGGTGCTGAAGACTATGGGACTTGAAAGAACAGAATGAGGTCATTCTTTTATGTTACAGACTTCACCCAATGGAACTCTATCTAGTTGGGCCCACACATTCCCATGAGAACCACTGCCACTGGGGAAGAGTTTAACCCTAATCTAACCACTTACACCGATGTTGATAAACAATTACTCCAGAGAGATCACAAGGCTTATGGTGCTCTAACCATGGCCTTATCAAACGATGTTTATAACATGTTTGAGGAGTATGGCACGGCACATGATCTATGGTTTGCGTTGAATGAGTACTATGAAGGGAACGAAGAGATGCGCCAGTACAAGCAAGACATGGTGCAGAAAGAATATGACATGTTTGGCAGTATTCGTGGGGAAAGTTTGAGCTCACACATTGATAGGTTCATGAGCATGTTGACAAAGATGAAGAAGGCTGGAATTCCTGTGAACAACAGAAATTCTATCAAGAAGCTGCTAGACTCATTGCCAAAAGAATGAAGCATCCAGTGTATGCTGATTAGAAAAGAATATCTAGACGCCCAGTCTACCTTGGCTGATCTCATCAACACACTGAAGTCGTTTGAGATGGACATTACAAAGAGAGAGATGAACCAAACCAATCCAAAGGCAGTACTGTAACCTTCCGTATTTTCTGCCGAATTCCAAATACTGTAATCCCCGTTATAGATTTAATAAAAAAATTTCCAATTTAAGGATTAAAATTAAAAAAAAAAAACAAAGGTTGCGTTTAGCAGGATACACTTTACGATTCAAAAAGGGATAACGCCCGCTTACCCACCATCTAAATGTAACTTGTTTTACTAATAATCATTCTATGTATGTGGTTTCTAGAAAAAAATAATCTACTTAATTTGGTTCTTATATTAAACTTATATAAATTATATTTATAAATTATTACATTCCTACATACATATATATTATATATGAGTTTTACAAAAATTTTATTAGGAGTTATAAATTTTGATATCTGTTGGAGATCGACTAATTCGTTTAAAGAATCGTTATCATTATCAAAATTGGTTTCAATTTTTATAATTATCTCATAGAAACCAACTCTTATCTCAAAACCCTTTATAAATTAACCCCTTCCAAGCTCTCTGATCTTCATCTCATCACAAACCCCCATTCCAACTCTTCTGTTCGTCGCATCCATAACCTAAATCGACCTGCTTGTTCGTTATCTGATCTACGCCTTCCATCACTTCGGGTATGATTCAATCTAATTAATAAATGTAGGGCTGGTCGATAATATGTAATCTACAAAACCCCTAAGTTAAACACGAGTTTGATAGTTATATGATGGTTAATTGATTTGGGTTGGGACGGTCTGGGTTGGGTGTATAGCTTGAGGAAGAAGACGATCAGCAACATAAGATTTAAACTGGCTGGTCGAATAAATTAACATATGGTCATATAGACAGAGACCCGAATTCGATACTTGTTAGACAGAGACCAGCTGGTTGTTTAGGCGCTTTTATAACACAGAGACCCGAATTCGATACTTGTTAGAACCGGATAACATTTTTTTTTTCTTTCCTTTATTATTTGGTAAAACAGAAAACATAACATTCGCATAGGGGTTTTAAAGGCCGGAGATGAAGATTAAACAATCTGATCACTCAGATCAGTTGGTCGATTTGTTGGATTTGTTACCTAGCAGACCTAGGTTCGAACCCTGGCTGCTCCATTCAATTTTTTTAAATCAATTTTTATTATAATAACTATCTTGTTTTATTCATAACTAATTCATAAAAACCCCGTTTTTAATGATTTAAAAGCCAAAATATTTCTAAAATTATTTCTAAACTAATCGATCAAAGATATAAAACTTTCGAGAAAAATATATGTACTTTTTATATTTTATCCTATAATCTTTTGTATAAATAAATTGTTTTATTTTAAATATATAGAAAATATATATTTTTATATACTTTCGAAAGTTATTTCTTTAAGATTATGTAAAAATTTATAATGTTTTAAATATTATTATATTTTTAACTAAAGCATTAACATTGAAGCGTCTTTCCCCAAAATTAGAAAACCCTAGTCGATCGACCTAGAAATATTAGACTTATTAGGCTTGTTCGACTTGTTATTCTTAGACTTTGTTTGCACCATCCAGGTTGATTCCTTGTGAATCATATTGCTCAATGTTCGTTGTGTTGTGGATACTTATTTGCTTGATTGAGGTGAGTTTACATATCCCCACTCTTTTACAGTTTTTCAATGCGTTTCGGGGTGAAACATGTTAAACTTTATTCTTTAAACTTATGCAATTCAACTATGTGTCTTGTGTGATTCTTTGTGCTACGTGTCTTAAACTTGCTAAGTAAACTCAACTAATACATGCATAATCATTAACTTTGATCAAGCCAACTGTAACAATGATAGATCTATTGGATTGACAATCCCACCTAGATTCGTTGACCCTGTTTATGGGGAGCGCGGGTGATTGGAACTGCAACTTAAACTTAGGTGAACCATGTCTATGGGATGGACCTTTACACTTTGTCAACATAGGGTTGATTATGCCCCAGTTTGCTGTAGTTTTGTTTTCACATGTATGCCCTAGTTGTTACATATTGACACAGAATTGTATGCTTACATTTTTTTATACTATACCACGTTTTGTCAAAAACTTATGTGTTCTCACCAACTTTATTGTTGACCCCCTCCATTTTCCAAACTTAACATGTTTCAGGTATTCAGTTTCTTGGAAATTAACATTACTTGTGGATCACATAGAAGCTGAAGCCTTAGTTTCAATTAACTTGAACTTGTTATTGCTATTTGAACTTATTTGATTTGTATGTAAATGTTTTAAATAATCTATTGAAATTTTATTTAGTTTCCATGAGCTTTTTGAACAATCGTCACTACGTGGCACCTCGATGTTTCCGCCATCGGTTGGGGTGTTACAGATTGGTATCAGAGCCATGGTTATAGGGAATTAGGTTATTAGACACATGACCTAGACTATAACCTTAAGAGTCCAACATGAGTGACCTATTTCTTGCTTGCTATTTGTTTGAGTTTGTCAAATCCATCTTGTGTCTTCTTATCTTGCTTCTTTCTCCTTCCTAGACTTTCTTAACTCATGCTAAGAATCTTCCACATAATCCACGGTGGAACTACATTGCATCATCCCGAAAAGGAATCTGCTGAAAACTTTATTCCTAGGCTTGGTGCCTACTTTCTTGATTTTCAGTTCCTTCAAAGGATTCAACTCCATATTATTTTACGAAGCTTCATCATAACTTCATACTTTGAGTTAATTCCCGAGTTACGAAATCCATTCCCCTGCTTGTTGATATCACCCAGTCTGAGTTTTATGATCCTTGTGTCAATCACAAACCGACTTCTTTTTGCAAGAATCCCTTACGTCACATGTGTTTTACTATTTCCAGCTTTGCTCCAAACCTCATGAATCTTTCTGTTACATAAACATTTATCTATACATTACAACCTTATTACTTATTGTGTCCTCTTGTTTGAAAACTTATTGATTTAAACTGCAAATGTTTTAACTCTATTGTTTTGAAAAGCTATTAATTTGACTACTAATATTCCTACCCTAATCTTTGTATCGTATATAACTTGATTTCAAAATCAGCAATTACTGTTTTCATCAGAATCTTCACCAGTTCTGCAACAACCATTATTTTAACATAGATCTCATCCAGTTTTATAAACCTACCCCTTTTCAAATGAATTTGATGTTTTAAATTGACTTATTTGCACAGAGAAATTAACCAAAATGTTTTTCAAACAAATTATAAAGGTTCCCATAGCAGATGCTCAATTAAATTTTGAAAACAAAAACTGCCTTTAAAAATCAACCTTAAACAAAGAACGAAATCCTCTCCAGATCACACCGTTTTGTATCCACGTCCCTACCTTTATCACAAACATGACTACTATATTCCGTTTCTTGACCTATAAACTAAACCATTCATCAACTATTCTTACATTCACTATTCTTTACAACTTTGATTAGGGTTTTCGTCATTCTCTAAATGATTAGGCACATATTCTTCACCTTTTTTGTAAATGGATTTGATTTCCATGATAACCAAACTATTGAAAACTTAATCCCTGATTCTTAATCCTGCAATGATTATTTGTTGCGTGAAACTTGATTCTTCTTGATACATGAGAATTTGATTACCTATTCTATTTGCACATTTGATTATTCGTGATACGTGAAAACATGGGTAGCTCATATGAATTGTTTGCTATAACCATCAACTAGTGAGACCACATCTAGGCTCATAACCTCTTATAGGAGAACTCAATTATAAGTCGCATTCGATACTTGATACTTGTTGCATTTACAAACTTGCTTGTATGTGTGTATTATCATACGTGTTGAACTACAAAAAAAAAAAAAATGTTTTTGTTACATTTGCTACATTTATCCACTTAACAACTAGTAGAGGATGAAATAACTGCTCAACAGTTAGTGGAGTGCCTAATAACCTACTCAACGATTGATAGGGGTCAACATGCCTGCTCAACAATCGGTAGAGGTTCCTACTCCACGACTGGTAGGGGTTTTTTTTTCATGCCTGCTCATCAGCTGGACTCATTTTTGTATACTATGTGCAAACATCTTACCCAGTGGGCTTCCCGTTTGGGTCGTAGCTCATACTTAAACTTTTCGTATGATTCCAAGCTGTTGTAACCAAACATGTTTGTTTGATTATTACATAATCTCATTTCTATGTTAAGTGACATGTTGTAACCCAACGTGTTAGTTTTCACAGCCACATTAGTCTCACCACCGTGTTAACGAACCATTGTGACCCAATGTGTTTGTCTTTGCAGCCGCATAAAATTATCATCTTTGTGAAACTTATTTGCCATATTGTATAATTGTAGTTTAGGGTCATAGAAGGACATAAAACCTTAAAGTAAGGTAAATTGGTGATTACGGTCCGGAACGTAATCATGAATTTACAGGTACGTTAAGGTGGTGTGAAATTCTATTTCGGTTAACTGGGGAGATGTTCAATACGCTTTCGAAACACCAAAGGCGTGGTAGGTTAGCTACGGTACACCCTATATATAAACGCTAATGGTGCATCGAAGATGAGACTAGGGATCGAACTCAGGACCAACCCTTGTTTGTGTTGTAAGTATTTACATTATCTAGATTCGATCATCATAATTGTTCCATTTAAAACTCTTTGATTGTATTACCTTGAAACTTGAATTCTTATACCATACAATCCAATTCCCATCATCTGTTACAACTAAGAAATATATCTTGTCACCTTGATCCTTTAGAACCTCAAATCCCTTGTTTTTCTTCGAAAATTAACCAAATGTAATATCCTCATCTTTTCTTAAAGTCTCTTCCACATCAATTTCGGGGCGAAATTTCCAAAAGTAGGGGAGACTGTAACCTTCCGTATTTTCCGCCGAATTCCAAATACTGTAATCCCCGTTATAGATTTAATAAAAAAATTTCCAATTTAAGGATTAAAATTAAAAAAAAAAAAAAAAAACAAAGGTTGCGTTTAGCAGGATAGACTTTACGATTCAAAAAGGGATAACGCCCGCTTACCCACCATCTAAATGTAACTTGTTTTACTAATAATCATTCTATGTGTGTGGTTTCTAGAAAAAAATAATCTACTTAATTTGGTTCTTATATTAAACTTATATAAATTATATTTATAAATTATTACATTCCTACATACATATATATTATATATGAGTTTTACAAAAATTTTATTAGGAGTTATAAATTTTGATATCTGTTGGAGATCGACTAATTCGTTTAAAGAATCGTTATCATTATCAAAATTGGTTTCAATTTTTATAATTATCTCATAGAAACCAACTCTTATCTCAAAACCCTTTATAAATTAACCCCTTCCAAGCTCTCTGATCTTCATCTCATCACAAACCCCCATTCCAACTCTTCTGTTCGTCGCATCCATAACCTAAATCGACCTGCTTGTTCGTTATCTGATCTACGCCTTCCATCACTTCGGGTATGATTCAATCTAATTAATAAATGTAGGGCTGGTCGATAATATGTAATCTACAAAACCCCTAAGTTAAACACGAGTTTGATAGTTATATGATGGTTAATTGATTTGGGTTGGGACGGTCTGGGTTGGGTGTATAGCTTGAGGAAGAAGACGATCAGCAACATAAGATTTAAACTGGCTGGTCGAATAAATTAACATATGGTCATATAGACCAGCTGGTTGTTTAGGCGCTTTTATAACACAGAGACCCGAGTTCGATACTTGTTAGAACCGGATAACATTTTTTTTTCTTTCCTTTATTATTTGGTAAAACAGAAAACATAACATTCGCATAGGGGTTTTAAAGGCTGGAGATGAAGATTAAACAATCTGATCACTCAGATCAGTTGGTCGATTTGTTGGATTTGTTACCTAGCAGACCTAGGTTCGATCCCTGGCTGCTCCATTCAATTTTTTTAAATCAATTTTTATTATAATAACTATCTTGTTTTATTCATAACTAATTCATAAAACCCCGTTTTTAATGATTTAAGAGCCAAAATTTTTCTAAAATTATTTCCACTACTAGAAAAAAGGCCTTTCTTGACACGCATTGCGTGTCAAGAAAAGGGTCTGATGACAAGAAAAAAAACGTCAAGGATGGCGGTGTCATAAATTTAAGATGACATATTTTCGCGTGTCATCTGTTTATGACACACATTTATGACAGCATTTATTGACACACATTATGACACTTTTTAATGACACATTTTTATGACAGTTTTTGTTGACATTTTTTCAACACATATTATGACAGAAATTTATGACAGAATTTTATGACGTTCTTTTGCGTGTCATAATTTATTAATCTAAAAAAATTCCTGTAAAATTACATATTTACCCTCCTGGATTTATAGCCATTTGATTATATGCAAAATAATTAACAAACTAATAACAAAAACATCATTTCATTATATAATCCGGCCATATTTATCAAATTACAAACTAATCCGAGACGTTTAACGTTTACAAAATATTGTATCGACATTACATTGCCTTCAAACAAACAAGTTTGGATCATTTGAAAATAAATGTTGCGGCGTAGCCTGACCATTCTTTGCGAAGGGCATCCATGTCTTCATCCCCGTAATGATCCGCTCCTCTCCCAACCTGAGACAACAATAAAATTAATACATTAATCGAGGCCGGCCAATTATTCAACAAATGACAAGCAAGTCGAAGTAACGGTCTTCCATATAAAGAACATGTTAAACAAAGCCATTTTAACTTTAATATTATTATTGTATCTTCGGAATCAAATAGATATGATAAAAGATCCATCTTAGTTATAAAACAACAAAAATATTATTCCTATTAAGATCCAAATGCACAAACAACCATTTACTTATCCTTCATATTATTTAGAAACTAGTGATTTACCTGCCGTGCATTGCAGCGAGTGGTACTTCATGTTACACTTGACGCGTTAACCGTCGTATTGTGTTAAGATAGCATACCATACGCCAACTAAATTAGTAACATTATTCGTGAACGCATTGAGTAATATAATATTGAAGTAAATTTGTAAATAACGGTACCGTACTTCAAGTAGGTCATGGCATTGCTTGTATTTATGGTCTTTTGCGCCTCATTTGTGATCATCCACTCCATATATGTTAGTGACATGGGTTCCTCGTCCTCTCAATCAGGTTGCTTACCAGAGCCTCAAATTTTGATCTTGTGAAAGTGATATTCAAATGCTTAGCACCAGATGCATCAGCTGTGATGAACGGCAAGTTGATATCGGCTTGGGTTGTTGATGACAACTCAATTTTAGCCTTCTCGACAGCTTCCCTAAGTCTCTGGAGGGCAAGCCTGTCTTTTGTCAAGTTTATTCCCTCCGTTTTTTTGAACTCACCAACCAAGAAATCCAACAAGGCGTTATCAAAGTCTTCTCCTCCAAGAAAGTATCACCATCTGTCGCTTTGACCTGTACAAACAAAAACATTAGTATATATGAGATATCAATTTAGCTACTACCATGACAATAGTTCATTAAAACTTTATATTAGATCAAGTAAAATTGGTGGAAAAGAAAACGATTAGTAATATAAATGTGTATTAATATAAAATTAATAGAAAATAAGAATCCAGCACTCAATCAATTCAAATGGCTAAATAATTCAAAATAAGAAAGGAGGATCTGGGACTCGAAATAGCTAAAAGTGATGGTGCTTACAAAAGAGGCCAAAAGCGCCGATATGAATTCGGGCATCCCAAACCAGAAAACAAAATCAAACTAAATCTCAGCATAGGCTTGTGTTAAGGAACAATAAAGTGCAGAGTTGTATAGTAATCATGTAGACTATATGATTCGGCATATCAATATGTAACAAATCAAGTTAACAAAAAAAAATCAAATGAAGCGAATTTTCTAAAGCTAACTCAAAACAACAGCAAATGACCTCTGAGCGAACCGTTGCCACCTCCGTTTTCCCTGTATTCCGATCTTGTAGTTTAGACAGCTCATACGCTAGAAGAAGCGCACGTTCCGCCGTGTGTGGTGGCCTCCGCCGTGGACGACCGGAAACCTAAACATATATAGGTTAAAACATATTCTCAATCTCCAAAATTCATACCTGACTCCTGCCCGAAAATCCAGCAGCCTTCAAATTAACTCCAGCAACCTCGTCCCCACCCGACTCATCCTTCGCGTTATCCGTCTCATCAAACCCGAACTCCTTAAACCGTTTCGCCAGTGGTAGTTCGCTTGTTTTAAGAATAAAAGAAATATAAATAATCCGATTGGTACATATCAGGATCGTTAGTTAATTTTATAAAACTATGATGCAAACTAAACAATAGTTGTTCATTCAATTTGTTCCATACGCTAAACCCCAAATATTCCAATGTTTCTCGTTCTATACCAAAAAACAATAATAAATCATTTAAAAACAAACTACACAAATACAATAAACATTATATAAAATTATAAACGCTAATAGTACTCGTCATACTTGTCGTTAAAGTTGGCCTAAAATAGCAACAAAAAGTGTTAATTGACATTGGTTATGTTAAAAGTTATAACAAGAGTTGATAAAAGTAAACGAACCTACTCATAACTCATGAAAACATATACGAACAGATTGTCACCGTCACACACCGATATTTAAAATCAACTGTGGTGATCCAAACATATGGAGATTTTTGAAATCACAAGATCAATCAATGTCCGTGGTCCGACCTCAATGTAGGTGATCCGATCAATACCCAGTTCAACCAGTCGCTCAGTTATTTGATTTTTTTTAACTAATTATCTGGTTTCATTTTCAATTCATATCAAGACAAAACAAATTATTTGATTAAAAGTAATTTAGAAGATTTTATGCAGTTTTTTTATTTCCTTTACTAGTTTGACCCACTAAAAATTACACTGACCCGCATCAACCATTCCTAAGAAAAGGGTTGAGATTTCCACTTCTACCTATTATCTAAAGGCCCATTTTCTACCTCTAAGCAAAATAAATAATAACGAATCATTACCCTTTTGACCAAACCAAGACAAAGATGATCATGTGGAAGTAACCGGTGATCCAATCACTGTTCTGAGTCTCGCCTTTTAATTCTCAGATAGCTTCAAGGATTCTGCTAAACTCCATTTTATCTTCGTTTTTAACTGTAGTCAAGCACAAACATCCTTGAACTTTGGGTGAAATGCAAGGTTACTTGAAGAAGGATCTGTGTTTAGGGATGGTTAGAGATTTGTGTTAAGGGTTTTGTTTAGGATTTGTGTTTAGAAATTATACAGATCTTTGTGTTTTGTTACGTGTGAGAGAGAGAGAGAGAGAGAGAGAGGGGAGGGTTTATGGGGAGGCGTGCAGGAGAGTGTGAAGGCAATTCAAATTTTGATGACACAAAATCATGACACTTATTTGTTTTACTGTCATGTTTTTTAGTTTATGACGGAAAATTGTTGACACGCAGAGAAAAACGTCAAGAATTTAATAGTTTTTATTAAAGATGACACTTTTTTTATGACATACACTTTTTATGTCATTAAATACATGTATGTCATAAAATAAATGTCAAGGAAGGGTGTTTTTCTAGTAGTGTTCTAAACTAATCGATCAAAGATATAAAACTTCCGAGAAAAATATATATACTTTTTATATTTTATCCTATAATCTTTTGTATAAATAAATTGTTTTATTTTAAATAAATAGAAAATATATATTTTTATATACTTTCGAAAGTTATTTCTTTAAGATTATGTAAAAATTTATAATGTTTTAAATATTATTATATTTTTAACTAAAGCATTAACATTGAAGCGTCTTTCCCCAAAATTAGAAAACCCTAGTCGATCGACCTAGAAATATTAGACTTATTAGGCTTGTTCGACTTGTTATTCTTAGACTTTGTTTGCACCATCTAGGTTGATTCCTTGTGAATCATATTGCTCAATGTTCGTTGCGTTGTGGATACTTATTTGCTTGATTGAGGTGAGTTTACATATCCCCACTCTTTTACAGTTTTTCAATGCTTTTCGGGGTGAAACATGTTAAACTTTATTCTTTAAACTTATGCAATTCAACTATGTGTCTTGTGTGATTCTTTGTGCTACGTGTCTTAAACTTGCTAAGTAAACTCAACTAATACTTGCATAATCATTAAATTTGATCAAGCCAACTGTAACATTGATAGATCTATTGGATTGACAATCCCACCTAGATTCGTTGACCATGTTTATGGGGAGCGCGGGTGATTGGAACTGCAACTTAAACTTAGGTGAACCATGTCTATGGGATGGACCTTTACACTTTGTCAACATAGGGTTGATTATGCCCCAGTTTGCTGTAGTTTTGTTTTCACATGTATGCCCTAGTTGTTACATATTGACACAGAATTGTATGCTTACATTTTTTTTATACTATACTACGTTTTGACAAAAACTTATGTGTTCTCACCAACTTTATAGTTGACCCCCTCCATTTTCCAAATTTAACATGTTTCAGGTATTCAGTTGCTTGGAAGTTAACATTACTTGTGGATCACATAGGAGCTGAAGCCTTAGTTTCAATTAACTTGAACTTGTTATTGCTATTTGAACTTATTTGATTTGTATGTAAATGTTTTAAATAATCTATTGAAATTTTATTTAGTTTCCATGAGCTTTTTGAACAATCGTCACTACGTGGCACCTCGATGTTTCCGTCATCGGTTGGGGTGTTACAAGTACCCATCACTGCAATGAAAAACTTAGCATTAATGACTCCAGTGGGCAACATGGGTTCAAGCACATCTCAGGTGTATGCTGATGGAATGATTGGTGATAGCTCCAGTTCAGGAAAGACCGTTGCATACTCTCAACCCAGTGGCAAGAACCCTCAACCCCCAACTCTCAATCCTCAACAAACGAAGCTTGCTAATGAACACGTTGAACTCTTCAACGCCTTCATGACCAGCTTTGAAGCATTAAAGACAGGTGATCTGAAGAATGACATGATGAACCCGGAAGATATGTATCAAGTGGATCCCGATGATATGGAGGAGATGGACCTGAAATGGCAAATGGCCATGATTACTCTAAGGGTTAAGAGGTTCCAGGACAGAACAGGTCGAAGAGTTGGATTGGGAAAGGCTGGGTTTGATAAATCAAAAATCAGGTGCTATAATTGCAAAACTCTCGGACACTTCAAGTATGAGTGTCCAACCTTAAATCAAGCTGAAGTTAAACCGGCAAAGAGGATGGTGGCAATCACAGATGGAGGAGAAGCCAACCAGCAGAAGGCGCTTGTGGTTCAAGACTTTGACTGGGGTGAGGAAGTTGCTGTGGCAGAGGCTGAAGTGAACAAGGCACTGATGGCAAAGATCTGCACAAAATCAACACTTGGTGTGAGTTCCTTGGAAGGGTCATCAGCGGAGATGCCAAAAGGAGAAGGGATGGAGAAGGCTGGTCTAAAAAGTGTGTTGAGTGAGAACAAAGGAAAGGAGGCTGCTGCCGAGGAAGCTTTAGTTGCTGAGAAGACTTCCACAAGCAAGGCTGATTAACAACCGCAGAGCATGCAGAAGAAGGTTGAGGAGAGAGACCTGGTAAGTATCCCGCTTGAAATAAAATCAAAGCTGTGCTCACCAAGGTGTGTTACAGCCGTTGCTTACTGTTTGTCCCACAATAGGAGAATTTTAAGAGAAATGGATGACATCCGAAAAATCAACACTGAAATGAAAGAAAATGAGTTAGCTTATCAGCGAAAGTTAAATGCCACAATAGCTGAAATGCACACTCTAAAAGAATTTGTTCTCAGAAAAGATTTTTTTAATAAATGACTTAACTGAAAAACTAGAAATATCTAGAAATGAAACAAATCATCTCCAAATTGTTGTGGACAAATGGAATGTAAGCAAGCATGCTCATACCGATATCCTTGATTGTTCAAGGAAATCTTTCGTCAAAGATGGAATTGGGTATAAGGATATAAAGGGAATTGTAAAATCTCTATTTTTACCCTTGAGCAAAAGTGAATATATACCCATTCCAAAACCACATCCAAAAAATGATCTTTTCGAAAAAGAATGTGTCACGTCTGAGTCAAACTCTAATATAAGTAAAAGTAGTGCAGATATGACCCAACAGGATCAGGTGGACGATGATGAAAGTTGTGGTGGTCAAACAATGGGTTTAGGTCACCCAGGTGCCAATTACTCTACAGTGAATTGGTTCATCTGGAGTCATGACAAGTCAAAAACTTCTTTGAATTCGGATGACTGTAATAATTTAACTAATTTGGATGACTGTAATAGTTTATCTAGGATGGATAACTGTAATAGTTTATCTAGGCCGGATGACTGTATTACTTTAACTTCTAAACTTGATTTCAAGGGTGTTGTGGACCCAAATGATAGGATGAATCCTATCAAACGATCAGATATTTGTGTTGAAAATGATATGCCTGTTTGTGTTGATCTTAATGATGCATTCTCTGATAATGAAAATGTATATAGACCATCTCCATTTGTTCAAGAACTAAAAAGAAACAGGTTTGGGAAATTTCTTACTGAAGAAATTCCAGAGTTTACACCATCATCAACAGATATGTCATGTTCTGAAGAATCGCAAAGTGAAACAGATAACACAACTTCTGGAGAATCTCAGAGTGATACAGAAAGTGACATCAGCGAGCCATAATGCAACACAAATGAAGAATCAAGCAGCAACAACAACAGTGATGAAGCATGTTCAAGAGACAGCCCCAACACAAGCAACTACAAGAGAAGAACATCACAACCATCATCATCTAGATCTTCTTCAAAGATCAAGCCTAAACACTCTAAATGCTTTAGATGTGGAAATGAGGGACATGTGGTTAAGAATTGTCACTTGCAACCCAAACCACAAAGTGATACCAATACCCAAAAATCTTTTTCAGTTCAAATTAATGATCTTCAAGAAACTTTAAGAAGTTTTGTTAAGGTCACAAAAACTTGGAAAAGACAAGAGTCAGTTTTAAAATATGGTCTGAGTCGTGATTGTACATAGCGTCTCGTATATTTATCTGTATATTTCTCTTGTTTTATGTGTTTTTCAGAATAAACTACAGAAATGGTTGATTGCCCTGATGAGATATCTATGGCACGTTGATAGCGGGGCGTCAAGGCACATGACGGGACTAAAAGAACTCCTCAAAAACTATCGGTTCATTGATGGAGAGTTTGTTGCTTTTGCCGGGATTGAGAAGGGCGGAAAGATAGTTGGGATAGGAGACGTGATTTCTGATGCACTGACTTTAGAAGATGTGAACTATGTTCCAGAATTGTGCTACAATCTGCTGAGTGTATCACAAGTCTGCGACAAAGGAATCTCAGTGTTATTTAATGACATGGAGTGCATCTTTCTAAAGCCAGGATTCATTCCTCCTACCAATATGATTATGCTTAAAGCTCCTAGACAAAATAATATTTATGTGATAAACATGAGAGATGCAAAGTCTGAATGTCAAATGACATGCTTACTTTCTAAAGCATCCGAGTCAGAGTCACTGCTATGGCACAGGCGATTAGGACATGTGAACTTCAAAAATATTAATAAGCTTTCAAAGCTAAATCTTGTCGGAGGTCTTCCTTCTAAGGAATTCCCTTTTTCTGAAAAATGCTTAGCATGTGCCAAAGGAAAACAACACAAAAAGTCGCATAAGTCTAAAGCTGTGAACTCTATAGACTCACCTCTTCAATTATTGCACATGGATCTTTTTGGTCCTATTAGTGTTAAAAGTCTAGCTAAAAAGTCTTATTTTTTGGTGATAACAGATGATTTTTCCCGATTCACATGGGTGTACTTCTTGGAATACAAAAGTGAAGTTGCTGAGATATTGATGTTGTTTGTTCCTCTCATTGAGAACATAATAAAGACAAAAGTTAGATCAATCCGAAGTGATCACGGAACTGAATTCAAAAATCAAAGTTTCGTGACTTTCTGCAACAACAAAGGAATTCATCTTCAGTACAGTGCTACGAGAACTCCTCAACAGAATGGTGTTGCTGAAAGGAAAAATCGTACACTTATTGAGGCGGCCAGAACCATGCTTATCGACTCTAAATTGCCGATCATTTTCTGGGCTGAAGCTGTGAATACCGCCTGTTATGTTCTTAACAGAGTCTTAATTGTAAAGACGCGCGGGAAAACAGATTATGAGTTGCTCTTTAAAAGAAAACCTCTAATTGACTACTTCAGGCCTTTTGGATGCTCATGTACGCTGCTTAACAACTACGAGAACATAATGAAGTTTGATGCAGTTGGAGATGAGTGCTTCTTTGTTGGATACTCCTCAAGTCAAAAATCTTATCGAGTGTACAACAAACGAACCAAAATGGTTCTCGAGTCTTTTTATGTTGATTGGCAGGAATCCAACTCTACCAACACAGGAGCCGGTCCTGACTGGTTCTTTGACGTGGATGTTGTTTTCAACAATTTCAGCATCATTGATGAACAACCATCTGAAAATCAAGCAGCCGATCCTTCTCCTCTTGAAGACACTTTTTACTCTTCCGAAGACGATGCAGCACCTTTCACCACCCGATTTTCTCCACTCGTAGCTGATCCAATTGTTCCCCTTCAGTCCACAAATGGTGATGCAACTGTTGAAACTACTCCATCTCCTGAAGGTACTCCAACTTCAGAAGAAACATCTTCAGCACAACAGTCCGCAAATGATCCATCCAGTTCATCAATTCCTGCAGATCACCTTTCTAATCTGCCTTCCCAAATTCAAGAAGAACCAAACATGGGATTTTAGTCTTCTAAGGATCACCATGTGGAGAACATCATTGGACTAATCTCTGAGGGTGTTCTTACTAGAAATCAGGCAGACAAACTGAATATTGCACTTTCAGCCTTCTTATCTCAGACGGTACCTTTCAGCATTGAAGACACTGTCAGAGATGCAAGTTGGGTTGAAGCCATGCAGGATGAGCTGTATCAGTTTAGAAAGCTAAAGGTTTGGGAACTTGTGGATTTACCTTAAGGAAAGTATCCTATCGGAACAAGATGGGTGTTTCGCAACAAAATGGATGAAAGAGGTGTGGTAATTAAGAACAAGGCTCGTCTGGTCGTTCAGGGCTTTCGTCAGCAGGAGGGTATTGATTATGAGGAAGTGTTCGCTCCAGTTGCTCGACTTGAAGCCATACGTATCTTCCTGGCATACGCCTCATACAAGAACTTCAAAGTCTTTCAAATGGATGTGAAGAGTGCATTACTATACGGGAAGATCAAAGAAGAAGTTTATGTTTGTCAACCCCCGGGTTTTGAAGATCCTCATCATCCCAACAAGTACTACAAACTAGATAAGGCTCTCTATGGTCTTCATCAAGCTCCTCGAGCTTGGTATGAGACCTTATCTTCATACTTGCTGCAGAATGGGTACACCAGAGGGAAGATCGACATGACTTTGTTCACCAAAGAAGTCAACAAACACTCTATCCTTGTTCAAATTTATGTTGACGATATTATCTTTGGCTCCACTGATGAAAACTTATGCAGGGAATTTGAAAGCTTCATGAAGTCTCAATTTGAAATGAGCATGATGGGAGAATTATCGTTTTTCTTAGGCTTGGAAGTGCAGCAGAAAGAAGACGGAATTCTCATCCACCAAGCAAAGTATACAAGAGACATTCTGGCAAAATACAACATGACCGACTGCAAGCCGTCCAATACTCCTTTTGCGGCCCAAACAACACTTGTACCAAATCTTCAGGGGCCTTCAGTGAATCCTCACATGTATCGATCAATGATTGGCTCCCTGATGTATCTAACAGCTAGCAGACCAGATATCATGTGGGCAGTTGGATGCTGCACGCGTTTTCAGTCCAATCCTAAGCAATCGCATGAGACTGCAGTGAAAAGAGTCTTCCGCTATCTCAAGGGAACACCAAAACTTGGTTTATGGTATCCTAAGAGTGATAACTTTGATCTAATCGCTTAATCTGATAGTGATCATGCAGGTTGTAGGATTGACAGAAAATCTGTCTCTGGTGGTTGTCAATTTCTGGGTAACCGGCTAGTGTCTTGGCAGAGCAAGAAGCAGACCACCGTGTCCATCTCCACTGCCCAAGCCGAATACACAGCTGCATCCAGTTGTTGCTGTCAGGTGTTATGGATCCAAAATCAGCTTTTAGACTACGGTTTGAATGTCATGCATACACCTATTTTTATTGATAATGATGCATGTCGTGACATCGTGAAGAATCCAATTGATCATTCTAAAACCAAACACATTGAAATTCGGATTCACTCAATTCGCGATGCACACGACAAAGGGTACATACAGGTGTTGCCTATAGATACTGCTGATCAAAAAGCAGATATCTTTACAAAAGCTTTCGATAAAACCCGGTTTCATCAGTTGGTTTCATGGCTTGAGATGATAAATTTTGAATAAAAAAAAAAAAAAAAAAAAAAAAAAAAAAAAAAAAAAACCTTCACTTGTGCATATTTTATAGAAAAATCTTTTTTTTTTCTTTTAAAAACAAGATTTTTGGGGGAGAAAGTAAACCAGTCCATTCCTAATGCAAAATTAATTCAGGAAATGATATGAACTAATCATATCTCGTCAGCATGTGAATAGGACACAGAGGATGTTGTGGCCTCAAGCAACGATGTGTCGGTAGATTCAGCCTGGAATCAAGTAAACTGCTACTAGGTGATTAACAAGAAGATCTACACGGAAAGCTGGATTCCCACTGTGCTTTAGGTCTGCACAAGCTGAGTCCGGTCATACATAGATTGAGAAATTAAAAGACATAGAAAATTTTGTGCATAGGTAAATCAAAAGACACCTAAGAGTGCAAGCTACCAATGCGGGGCTAAGAAAAACAAAATTTTTTGAAAAACTGAGCAGCAAAAGACACGCAATGTTAGTGACGTGCAAACATATATAGATAGCTCATCAAACGATCAGATGATCATCTTCTCTGCTTATGGTAACATAGACCTGAAGCTCTCATCATCTGATCAAGATAATGATCATCTTCTCTGCTTATGGTAACATAGACCTGAAGCTCTCATCATTATTTTTCAATAAACCTTGAGGATCGGTAGGCCAATACCTAGCACACTGTGGGGTCCATAAAATTTTCGTCAATATTACCGATAAACATGATAAACAGCATCGCCAAACACATGTTGAAAGAGAAAAGGCATGGATTTAAGTGGACAAGCATACCGACAATTGTTCTTAGGCTGCAGCTATCCAACGGAAAGTTGAAACGGGTTCTGGTAGGTATGATTAGTATGATCTTGAATGCAGAAGGTGAGACTTGGTAAAACCCCACTTATTAAAATGGATTTGGGCTTTAAAACTTACTTATTGGGCCAAATTTTGCTCTCTGCGTACTTATTGGGCCCTGCGCACTTAACTCAAGTGCGTAGGCCCATTAGTTGACTATATAAATATTGAGTCAAATCTGGTTAAAAAGTTTTATCTTCTTTAACAGTTTTTACAAACCCTAACCATCATCTAAATCTCATCATCATCACTGTTCATTATCATCTTCAATCATCATCATCACAACTAATCACCCCAAAACACCCTAATCATCCCAAATCAAACCTCATTTCCTTGTTTGTTGATTATATCCACTGATTAAGGTAGTTACCACGTATTAATGTTTTACTGCTTGTGATTACAGGGACTAAAAGGATGATCTTGATGCATCAGTTGGGATTTTGAGTTGTTTTATTGGGTTTTTGAATTCTTGAAGATCTGCGTACTTGACAATGAACAAGTGCGTACTTGTCTCATAAAGACTGCGCACTTGTCTCATAATCATACAAGACTTCAAAAACCCTAATGTCCTGCGCACTTGTTTGTGTGAACTTAAATCTTGAACGAAGGTTCAAGTGTCTGCGTACTTGCCTAGTACGCAGACCTGACTGGCTTGCTAAGGGGTTACCATGCCCGTGTTGGACTTGCACTGCGCACTTGACTTTGGCTTGAGTACTAACCAAGTGCTCAGTCAAGCATGTGCGCACTTGACTGAGCACATGACTCTGTTGACTAAGCTTGGATTGCGTACTTGATAACCATGCGCACTTGGACTTTAAACAACAATATGACAATCATTTTGACAATTAAGACACTTGAACGGACTGCGAACTTAAACCCAGACCTTAATGATCTTACAACTGAAAATCAAACGTATCATGGACACTGATGACACCAATCCATCAAACCTTAATCCTATGACTGTTAAAATTTCAAACCTAAAAAAAATTAATAAAATCTAAGTCTAAGTTCGTTGTCCGTCTAAGTTTAAGTCTAAAGTCAGTTATCGGAGATCTAATTGGCTTTTCGTGCTCTTGGATAAACAGATGGCACTTGACTGGGATCCGAGAGGCATGCACAACCAACCGATGAATCTTGATACTGATGATGTCAAGTTAGAGATGTAGTGACTTGGATAAGATGCAGCAAAGTCGGATTTGCTATACAGAACGTTGAACCAGTCTACGTTTCCCACATTGAAGATTTCTGGAGATCAGCTCGAGTCGAAACTGTATCAAGAGTCAAGAGAATCAACGCAACGGTCCGAAACAAGCCTGTAATCATCACTAAGGACACCGTTCGAAACGTACTGAGACTGCAAGATCAACCAGGAACTGTTAGATTCATGTCTAAAGCAGATATTCACCAACAGTTCAGGAATTTCGGCTACAAGGGTGACTTTGACAGGAGAGGCGACGTCAAGAAGAGCCAACTAACAAGAGATTGGAGACTTATTAGTCATGTATTTATAATGTCTCTATGTCATAGAAAGGGAGGCTATAATGCGCTCAGTGCTGAATGGTCGACAGCGATGATAAAGATTTGCAAGGACGAAGCGTTCAACCTGTCAGGCATGATCTTTGACTACATGGTGAAGAATGTAGATGCTGGGTCAAGCAAATGGGCTATGTACCCAAGGTTCATACAGATGATGATCAACACTCAACATGAGGGTCTGCCTCTCGGTGACCAATACATATTCACCAGAGGTGCACGATTCTTTACAGAATGCAACACACCTGACTGGGAACCAATGCTGGAAAATATGTATGCGGCCCAGCGATATCCTCTTGTCATGGAACTGTACAACAAGATCAGGAAGAGAAGGTCAGATGCTGCTGAACCCAGACAACAACCCAGAGCTGCTCCTGCACCCGGACCATCTGAACCCACTCCTTCAGCCCAGCTGACTGCTGAAGAAATTGCCCTAGAAAAAGCAAGGGGAAAAAGAGTGGCGACTGAACCTGCTCCTTCAAAGCCTAGCAAAAAGAAAATACCAGCAGGTTTGTTACAAGAAGGGAGAGATACATTGACACCTGAGCAACTTGAAACTGCTGCAACCTTACAAGAAGTTGCTGAGTTTGAAAGGGCAGCGAGAAAGAGAAGAAGAGAACAGCTACCTGAATCAGAGATTCCTCATGTTGTGACTCAGGATGATATTGAGGAGCAAGAGATCTTAGAATCCATCTTTGGGGCAGAACAACCGAATCAACCAGGGCCTTCTACTGCTGCTGCTCCTGGCCCCAAAGCTCCAGCCCAACGATCTGCTGAACCATCCTCATCAGCTCCTGCTGCACCTCGTCGCAAACCGGTGCATCAGGAACTATATGAAAAGCTTGTGAAGGAGGTTGGTAAAACTGCTGCCAGCGAAATCTGTACTTTGAAGAGTGACGTGCACAACAACCAGAAGCTGAGAAAGAAAGTAAAGAAGCTCAAACACAAGAACTGGAACATGGAGAAAATCATTAAAGATCAATGATACATCATCAAGTTTCAGAATGAAGTTCAAATGCAAATGTTTGAGATGTTCCAAGATTTCAAGAAGCAGCAAACAGGTGCTCCCAGCGCTACATTTGATGAGACTTTCAATTTCGGAAAGTTTTTGGAGAAGGAGAAAGAGAAAGAAAGGGTTGCCGAGGAAAGTGAGGTTGATGAAGTGAGTGAAGATGAGATGCCAGAGAGATTCGTGGAGATGGGAATGGATGAAGAAGTTGTTTATGAGACTTCTGATGGGCACAAGTTGGATCCCGAAAGATCAACTTGGTTTCCTAGAAGGCCCATCACCATTCCAGCCTTACATCAGAATATCCATCACACCAAGTCTGCTCACCAGGAGAAGATCATCTCCTGGAAATATGATGAAGAAAAGAGATTGTTTGCTGTGAAAAGAAGAGGGGGAGTGATACAATATTTCAAGGGTAAAAAGGAGCTGAAATCTCTCCCCCGATGGGATATCAGGGAGCTCAGCAGGGCCCCTTTCATCAATCACTCCCTCGACTCTCAGGCTGCCATGGTCGAGTGGTTTATCAAGAAGGAATGTGACACAAATTTCCAAATCCTGAAGCCACAGAAACCAAGAAGGAGAATCTCGAAGAAAAGAATCGATCCAGCAACCGGTCATGGGATGATAACTTATGTGATTGACCCTCCACAGGTCATCACACGAGTTCCTATTAGATCTGAGCTTCCAGTGATGCTGGGGGACTTTAAAAAGTGGTTTTACGACAGCAACACTGGTGAAGCAGTCATTAAACTGCAGGACGATTCGGAGGCTTTAAGGATTTTGGATCAAGTAGACGTGTTTGCACTAAATTTGTCAGATCTGAACATGTTGTTTGCAAATCAGATTAATGTGGGTGCAGGGAACACGTTGTTTGAAGAAGCGGTGTTATTTAGAAGGGCTATGGATAGAGCTATGAATCTGAAAAGAGAGCTGCTTGAGATAATTGACAGGATCAATGCAGCAGATAAAGAGAAGGATGATAGGGAGAAGGCTACTCAAGCTGCTGCTGCTGCTGGTGCAGAAACTACACAACCTGAAGTCGAGACTACTTCAGAGGCACATACAGAAGAACCTGCAACAATAGCCGATCCTGAAGGAACTACAACAGAATCAACTCAAGCTCCTCAAGCAGTTGAAGAAGATCCAGTCGCGCTATACATGCAAGACCCTCCTGAACAGGTTGAGGGGGAGCAAAGCGAGGTGGAGATAGATTGAAGATTGAAGATCTGGTAGCTGTGGTCTAGGGGGAGTATTGTTGGGTTATATTGAGACCACAGTTACCAGAATAGAGACTTTTGATAGTATATTGTATACCTTTATAGTTGAAGGACTTAATATGTAATTATGGCATAGTTTTGTAGCTAAACCCTAATGCTGCGCACTTATCTACACGGGCTCTGCGCACTTAAGTTAAGTGCGCAGGCCCAGGGGTTTCCTATATAAAGGATGTGTGTGCACAGCATTGGGGTTAGGGTTTTGGTCATTATCTTTTAATAGCACAAGATAGGTGCGTACTTGCTGTAATCCATGGTTCTTCAGTGTTAAATCATCAATGGAATAATCGTATTATTCATCTTGTGTGTCGGTTCTTACAATATTCATCTAGTTTCTTTGATTGTAGAAGATTAGTCACTTAAAACACCTAATTTATAGGTGTTTCTAAGTGATAACAATCTGTTGCACTTACAAGATCTAGCATTTGGGACTTACAAGGAGTGAGGTCATCATATATATGACGGGGGTACTGTTGCTGCTGTGGTGGCGGCGGAGGAGGTGGGGGGCGTCATCGTCGTGACCCGCCATGTCCACCAGGAGAGGATGTCCCGGACGCACCTCAGTGTAGGGCGGTATATTATCGAAAGTAGGAAGGGGGGCCGGCTCAAAAGCCTTCTTGGTTCCGATAGCTCGAAACCGCTGCACACCCTTCGAGACCTCGAAGAGGATCCCCATGCTCCGGGCATTGGCGTCACCGAGCTCTACCGATGGGATCGAGGGCGACAACTGAGGGTAAGTATCTGGCGAGATCCCTAGATGGCGCGCGATGTAAGTGATGAACGCCCCGCCATGGAGATGTGAGCGAGCCTGGCGCATGTGGCAACACTTAAAGTACTCGACCAGGGACGCGGCTAGGTTGCACGGCTACCGCATAATCAAACAATACAAAAAGAAAAGGTCACTCTGGTTGACCTTCTCCCGACTGTTCCCCCGTGCTGCGATAGAGGTGGCGATCGCACGCTGAAAGTAATAGTACAGGGGGTCCCTAATCGACGTCGCCTTCGCAAAATTCTTACCAAAGTGCGATTTGGCGATGAACATCTAAAATTTGACCAGGGTCGGCCTATCCACCGTATGGAGAGCGTCCCGGTACAACGCAGACTCAGTCTCCGGGGCTGTGTACAACCCCGAAGCAACATCAAACTCCTGCAAAAAATAATTGTAAATATTAACAACTTTGGTAACATAATAATAAAATGACAGATAATTGAAATAACATACCTTATAGGTCAGCTGTTGCCAATGCCTCGCCAACCGAAATTGGATGGGGCGAAAAGTCTTAGCCGGGTTCGGGTTCTGGGACGGATCCAGTACCACGAACGACGACAGAAACTCTATCGTCAAAGCCCGGTAAGAAGGCAGCTTGGCTATGTCAAAGAGACGACGCCATGGAGTGTCAAACCCCACAAAGTCGTCCGCCCTGCCGGTTTCGCCGACCCTCTCCAGAAGTGACCAACTGATGTACATCTGAGGGTCGACAACCATATGACGCAGCTTCGTGCAGTTGCGCTGCGCATCGTCAAATCCCTCC